>JAGVVM010007312.1:0-22253 GCA_019149425.1 Psidium friedrichsthalianum
GAAAAGGCTATATAAGGTCCACGTGGAACCCAAGTGGGGTCCACATGGGACCACTAATTTCAACGGTAGAGATTTAGTTTAGTACATACTTACATTCATGTAATAGTTCTCATATATGAATAGTTTTGGGACCAACTTATCTGACGGTCACCGTTAGCAACGTGGGTTGTGAGCCCCAGTTGGACTTCTAACATAAATACCAGTGGTAGTAGTATTATGCGAGTCACACTTGTCTTTTCTATTTATATCTTGTGGTGTATATGTTACCGTAATTATAATAGTAACAGTGACTGTCAATTAAGCTTTATTCATAGTTTTGTTATGCTATGATTCCCCGTTGAAACATCCAGAAGGTTTACTCTGAAAACCTTCAAATTTTCTCTCTTTTTTGGCTAGAAAATGTCCCTTTTCCATAGATCTTTTAGGTAGGACCGGACTAGAAAAAGACTTTTCCTAAGCTCTCTCACACATTCTTCAAAGTTGCCAAAGATTTTACCTTCCAATGATAAACATCTTAAGGAACGGACGAAAGAAAAAACCAGCACATTAAACAACTACTTATTTTCGTTTATGGTGAAATATTCATGGGTAAATTCCATAAGAAAACAAATGAAACAGCACTAGAGCTTTGACTTCTTGGACCCCCCTTTGGAAAAAGGAACTTGCTTTGTTTTGTAATTTGATAGTGGGGTTTGTTTCCAATTTCAATGACACAGGACAAGAGGTCCAGAAAAAGGAAGTTTCTTAATGTCATAGAAAATATAATTACACTCTGTTTTGGTTGGAGATTATCTCAACTGCTCCCTTTGAAATCCTGAAGCAAACAAAGATGTCTTAAGAGGGTGGGGGGGGTGATTGAGGGAAGTTTTGTGCACAAAATGCGGATTTTACATGTGCAACATTGTGAGATAATACTAAATATGATGTTGTCCTGACTTCAATATCTTCGAAATTTCAAATTTTTGATACTTTTAAGGAGCATGGGGACAAAAAATCCATGTCATGTTTCTATTTTTTTTTTTCCTCTCCTGGCTTTATCTACCCAAGATCCATCTTGAATGTGTGGTACATTGACTTTTCATCAACCATCTCCTTCAACAATTTAGCTGTTGGCTTATCTAATCTTCAAATGATTGTTCATATGAGGAGAGAGAATGTTGTACTGAATATATAAAAATGCAGCCGTGCAGCGTTTCAACAATTGAATCCGCAATGGGTATTTTTTTCCGTCTAAATATACGACACAAGCTTCGCGCAAGCGCACTTATTTCATATATTTAATAATTAAATATTTAATTTTTTGAGATATGATTTTTACATATCACGAGAAAAGACGACGCAACGTGAAATTGCTTATAGTCTGCATATATTCTAAGGGGCATTACCAAGTTTTAGATAATTATCCTCATGTAGACCAATGTGAGAGGTTTCTGACTCCAGTCGTGTTCAACCTTAAAAGGCACAAGCTGAGAAATATTAAGGGAATTCTAAACTCTGCCCATACGTCTAATACAAGTTTATGATAATTCAATGCCCCAAGGATTTGATTGAAGAAGGTGGAAGAAAGAAAAAATCTTGAAGTAGGTGGAAAAGGGAAAAAGATGGTCTTCCAACAAATGACATGTCTACGCGTCCTTTTCTTAAAAAAAAAATCGTTAAATCGCATCAGTCACATATCAAGATACAGTGAAACTTACATTAAACTATTTAAAGAACACAAAAGAAAGCGGCTAATTTGACAATTTGATAGTACTGTAAGTTATTTCTAACCACACGACTTCTCAATGAATGAATATTTTATGCAAAATATATGATGATAATATGTGAATATACGATTGAGATTGTATATTCTTTTACGATATTGTCAAGAAGCATTTTTTTTTTTCTAAAAAGAATATATTAATACGAGTTAACCCATCCACCTCCCTATAAAAAGCTCAGTGCAACTCTTCTCCACTCCATGCTCTTACTAGACTTCAGTAAGTCAACTGTGTATATTCCTCTGCAGTGCATCTCTCTCTCTCTCTCTCTCTCGTTCATTCCGTAGTCAAAAGTCCTAGAGACACCGATCAAGATCCTACAAGCTCTTCATCCATGTCCACCTCAAGTCCTCAGAGACACACTCAAAAGGCCTTGAGCCAGCCTATGCTCAACTGGGCTTCCTGCATCCTCTAGAGGAACCACCACCCTGCCGCAGCCCGGGGAGAGGAGGGGCCGCCGGAAGCAGGCCGAGCCGGGGCGGTTTCCTCGGGGTGAGGCGACGGCCGTGGGGCCGGTACGCGGCCGAGATCCGGGACCCCGCCACCAAGGAGAGGCACTGTGGCTTAGCACCTTTGACACTGCCCAGGAGGCAGCCCTGGCCTATGACCGGGCCGCTCTCTTCCATGAAAGGCACACAAGCGAGGACCAACTTCATATACTACTCCGATATGTTGGTCGTCCGAATCGGCCGTCCGTCTTCGTTGACAGTTTCCCAAGATCGCCGTAGTCGGGTTTTAGCAACAAAACAAGCCAAGGAAAGGTTTTGGGTGTACCTGATTTGGCGTTCATCGTCGATTGGCTCGGGAAACTCGACGATCCGTCTTCGGAACTCTGGCGACGTGCTCGAACCTCGGCGACTCGAGCTAGGAACCTTCCCCTCTATGCCCTCCGGAGCGCCTGGCGAGATGAGGCCGCCTTCCCACTTCTCTCTATCAAGCTCGCTCTCTCTCTCTCTCTCTCTCTCTCCTCTCCTCTCTCCTCTCTCTCTCTCTCTCCTCTCCTCTCTCCTCTCCTCTCTCCTCTCTCTCTCTCTTGCCTTATGAGAGAAGAAGAGAATGGAGAGGAAGAAATGGCATGGAGCTTATAAGGTTAGAGGGGGGGTCCTAGCCTTTATTGAATTTCCGCGGGGCCCTCCCATCACGGGCCGGGCCGGACTCGGCCCACACTAGCCAGGCCCATATTGGCCCATTAAGAAACTTTAAATCCGTCTTTATTAAACCAATCCCGTATAACGGTAAATTAATACCGTAAACGGTCAATTACAATCTCAATTAAGGCGAGCCCATCTCAGGAAAACTCTAACATTCTCCCACTTGGGCGAGCATTAATTGAAACTGTACTTTAGTGCGCGCCTTCATATTGGTTTAAGGATCATTCTTAACGGCCAATCCGATCCCATAAAGTCTCAAACACCGATCATGCCAGTAACTGCATCAGCAGACACAGAGCCATCCATGGTCACAAGTGTTCTTAACTTTACTGATATGGATTTAATATGGTAGTGTGGCAATTGGATAACACCTCAAAAGAGATATACTTTATGTGTTATCCACTTTGTCGGACACCATTCTCTCTCCTTATGTGACACGAAACTTGATGTGTCACTAGAGAATATCTATATGGTTCTAATGAACCTGTATATGTCTCAGCTTTATAGTTAACTTTTCTTTATGTGTAACAAGACATATAAACACGGCTAATAACCAAATGCCCATAGCCATACTCGAGACTTACACATATCTCAAGATTTACAAGAATATGTATTTAACATTAATAGTGCTACAAGCACTTCAATACATATCTTTATATTACAAAATGTAACAAAACAAATGAAACTTTATTAGAGCAAACTGAAAGATGTCTCCCACTAAAACACAGCATCCAATGATGCCTCTAAGCCCATTAGCGACATGTCGTTCAAAAACACAAGGGCGAAGACCTTTAGTTAGTGGGTCTGCAATCATATCATCTGTGGAAATATGCTCTACTGCAACGTCACCTTTCTGCACAGACTCTTTTATGGTCAGAAATTTGACCTCCATGTGTTTAGACCCCTTAAGACTTCTGTTGTTGTTAATAAACAACACTGCAGAATTGTTGTCACAATACAACTGTATGGGTCTATCAACAAAATCAAATACGGTCAACTCCCTAATGAGGTTCCGGAGCCAAATCGCCTGAGTAGCAGCTGAAAAGCATGCTATGAACTCCGCTTGCATGGTTGAGGAGGATATGGATTTCTGTTTCTCACTTTTCCATGATACTGCACCGCCCGCCAACATAAATATGTAGCCTGTGTCGACTTCTTGTCGTCCTGACAGCCGCAAAATCTGAATCCGAGTATCCAACAAGCTGCAGGTTCTGAACACGCCTGTAGTCATCATGTAGTCCCTTGTCCTCTTTAAGTACCTCAAGACCTTCTTGGCAGCAACCCAATGATCATGTCCTGGGTTTGACTGGTATCTGCCCAGAAGTCCTGTCGCAAAAGCGATGTCTGGCCTAGTACATACTTGAGCATACATGATGCTCCCAAGTGCACTAGCGTAAGGTACATTCTGCATTTCGGATTTCTCCATCTCTGTCTGAGGACACTGTGAAAGATTCAACTTATCACCTTTACAGACAGGAACAATACCTGGCTTGCAATCCTGCATGTTGAATCTCTCCAAGATACGATCTATATATGCCCTCTGAGATAAACCAAAATATGGCGTGAACGATCCCTATGGATCTCAATGCCAAGGACAAAAGACGCCTCACCAAGATCCTTCATGTCAAAATTCTCTGACAGCATCCGCTTCGTCTCATGCAATAGATCAATATCACTGCTTGCCAGCAGGATGTCATCCACATAGAGAACAAGAAAATGTATTTTCTCCCACTGACCTTGCAGTATATACACTGATCCACTTTATTTTCAACAAAGCCAAATGAAGTGACAACGCTATGAAACTTGAAATACCATTGCCTTGATGCTTGCTTGAGGCCATAGATTGATTTCTTCAGTCTGCATACAAGGTCACTCGAATCATCAACCTCAAAACCTTCAGGTTGAATCATATAGACTTCTTCTTCGAGATCTCCATTCAGAAAGGCAGTCTTGACGTCCATCTGGTGTAACTCCATGTCAAAATGAGCTACTAAAGCCATAATCACTCTGAAAGATTCTTTAGAAGAGACTGGAGAGAATGTTGATTCATAATCCACTCCCTCTCTTTGAGTGAAACCTTTGGCTACCAGTCTGGCTTTAAACTTTTCTACCTTCCTTTGGAATCCCTCTTCGTCTTGTAGACCCATTTGCAGCCGATCGCTCTATGACCTGCAGGCAACTTGACGAGCTCCCAGACCCCATTATATCTCATGGATTGCAACTCATCTTGCATCGCATCCAACCACAGGTCTGATTGTGCACAGGAAACAGCATCCTTATAAGTAACTGGATCAACTACGCAGCCTATGTCATAATCCTGTTCACCCAGATAGACTATATATTCCGGTGGGATTGCTGATCGTCTTTGCCTAACAGACCTCCTTAGTGGAACTTTCTCAACTTGATCCTGCGGCTGTGGAGCTTGATTTACTTCATCAGGAACTGTTTCAACCATAGGATCCTGAAGCTCCACAGTCACCGGTATGGAAGGCTCCATAACAGTCTGTATTGGAGAGAAAACGATACAGTATTACCCGCCGTACTGTCACTTTCAATAGTCTCTGAACAGGTACCCTTTTCGGCCACGTCGAATTCCAGAAACTTAGCTGTCTGTGATTCTACAATCCTTGGGCCTCCATTAGGATTGTAAAATCTGTATCCCTTGGAATGATCTGGATAGGATACAAAATAGCACCTTGTGGTCTTGGGATCCAACTTATTCAAGGTTGATTATACAGCTTCACTTCTGCAGGACAACCCCAGACCTTCAAATGATTCAGGCTGGGTTTACGTCCAGTCCATAACTCAAAAGGAGTCAGTGGAGCAGCCTTAGTGGGAACTCGATTCAATATATATAGCGCTGTCTTCAAAGCTTCACCCCATAGGAACTTAGGCAGGTTGGTCCTACTTATCATACTCCTCATCATATCCATTAAGGTGCGATTTCGCCTTTCGGCCACACCATTCTGTTCAGGACTCCCAAGCATAGTGAACTGAGCTACTATCCCAGAATCCTCTAAGTATTTGGCAAATGGCCCTTTAAGCTGTCCAGCATCGCCATGTCTGCCATAATACTCACCACCACGGTCAGATCTCACAACCTTAATGACTTTTCCCAACTGTTTCTCGACTTCAGTCCGAAATATCTTGAATTTATCAAGAGACTCGGACTTTTCTTTAATCAAGTACAGATAACCATATCGGGAATAGTCATCAATAAATGTGATGAAATAATAATTTCTACACAATGTTGGAGTATAGGGTCCACTTATATCAGTGTGTATGACCTCCAATAGGTCAGAAGTTCGGACTGCAGACTTTTTCTTTATTTTGGTCATCTTGCCTCTACAACAGTCCACACAAGTTTCCAGGTCATCTTTAAGAGTAGGTAGAATATCGGCCTTTACAAGCCTTTCTACTCTTTCCCTGGAAATGTGACCAAGACGTTTATGCCACAATGTGTAAGACTGTTCTTTAGGTAGAGGCCTTTTGGAGACAACTTTTCAGCTGTATAAGCTACGTATATGTCGTTGGGAGTTAAACACAATCTGTACAATCCATTGGACATGTTGCAGCACCCAACCTTATTTGAATTATAGAACATAGAAACCACACTGTTCTTTATTTCAAAAGAGTAACCACACATGTCCAAACATGATACAGAAACTAAGTTCCGTCTAAAGGAAGGTACATAGAAAGTGTTTCTTAACATCAAATTGAAACCAGATTCTAGAATCAAAATGACATCTCCCACGAACTCAACGTCAGCTTTATTTTTATCTCCCACTATGAGCTTTGACTCATCCTGATTTGGCTTCCTCGGATTTATGAACCCCTGTATGGTAAATGCAACATGATTAGTCGCACTGCTATCTAGCCACCAAGAACTGGATGGGGCTTCAGATAGATTGGATTCACAAACCAGTGCCAAAGAATCATTACCTGCATGCTCATGTTTAGATAGCCAATTCTTATATTTAGCGCAGTCTTTCTTCATGTGACCCCTCTTCTTACAGAAGAAACAACGGTCACTATCCTTCTTAAAGGATGCTTTCTTTGACCCAGTTTTCAGATGGACCAGTGGTGGGGCGAGTACCTTTATGAGTATGAGATTTAGGTCCCTTGCCTTTCTATTACTGGAACTGAAGGCAACTAGGGCAAAGTTCCCTCCATCTTTCTTCAATTTTTCTCTTCTCTGCTACTACTCTAGATATCAAATCATTTATAGACCAAGCCTCATCCTGTGAGTTGAAGTTGGTCTTGATGATCCCAAACTCAGGGGAAGGGTGTTCAGGGCTTGATGTACCAACACGTTTTCAGGGATTACTATACCTAAGCCTTTAATTTTGTATGCAAATCCAGCATTCTTAGGATATAATCCCTAACACCTCCCATACCCGTATACTTCATATTAAAAAGTAGCTGGATAAGTGTTCCAACCTCAGCATTAGAAGATACTCGGTACCTGGTTTCCAGGGCTTCCATCATTTGTTTGGCGGTGCAGTCAGTTGGAAGGCTACTCTTTAAATGTTCCTGTATGGATCGCTTCAATGACAGCAAGCAGATCCTATTGCTCTTTTCCCAAGCCGCAAAATGCGACCTTTTCAGGCTCTATGCTGGACTCCTCGAGGTCAGCAGGCTTGTCTTCATAAAGAGCAATATGAACATCAGCCAGTTCCATTGCAAACAGAAAATCCTCCTTCCACTTCTTGAAATTTGAACCATTCAGAACCTCTATGGTATAGGAGTTGCCATTCACAGAAAAGGTGACTGAAAAACAAGCAATACTTACCATTAGCATCATGTGAGTACTGTGTAACTTTAAATCCTTAAAAGTACACACTTCAGAGAGTCACACACATCATCATATAATCACCTTTGGGCAGAATACATGACATGCAATTGCAAACTCCCTACATGACAACGATCATGAGAATGTATTCCAATTTTTCGTGAAACACCACATTTGGGTGTATGAATCACTAGAATCAGTCACTTCCCAGCCATATGTTGTTCATGCATCCCTCCATGACCTGACGCACAACCACCTCCTTTGAGAGTATGATCATGTATCAGAACAGGAGACATCCCACCACAATGCGAGACTGATATTTCTCAAATTCAACCAAGTGTGCCACTTTGGCAGGTCACAACTCAATCAAATTTTTGAAACTCTCTCACACCATGGGGTATGAATTTCATGCCTCACATTTACCGTATGGTGTGATTTTAAACTTGAGGACATGGGCATTTGTCATTAAAATCACAACCAGTGCTGAATAGTATTGCTTCATGCATTTGTGGGTTCACATGTGTCGGTGCTCAATAATGCTCTACACATTCCTTATGTGGTATTCAATAAGTGAGCCAACCTTATTATTCTCAAAAACCGTATGGAAATAATTAAATAAAATGAAAATGAAAAAATTACCCTTGAATATTATACTTGCACAAGGGTTTTTTTTCGCATTTTCAAGACCTTAAAAGGCTCAAAAAATTAAAATGAATATACCACAGTGTAGAGAATTTCTGTATGAGCACAATGGTGGAAAAAATCACCATGATCGGAGCTTGCACGCCCCCTACGCGCCGCTAGAAGCTCGGCGCGGGGCCTCACGCGCTATACGTGCCACGCACGTGTGACGCCCCGTCAATCGGGATAGGTGACCGACCGTCAACGGTCAACGGTAACGACTGTTAACAGGCAACAATCAACTGTTGACCGTTGACTGGTCGGGTCAAACCGGTTGGATCAAATCGAGTCAGGTCAAATCGGGTTGGGTTGACCGGTCAAACCGGGTCGGGTCGGGTTAACTGGTCGTGGCCGATGACGTCATTGTGACGTCATCGACACGTGGCGGCCCTAACGCGGTGCCACGTGGCGCCCCGGCGCAGTGGGGTGACGTCATGATGACGTCACCCCGACGCATTTAATATGTCGGGTGACGTCAGCAATGATGGTCACCCGACACATTGAATGTGTCAGGCGCGTGAATCCCACGCACTAGCTCGTGGATCTCAACGCACCGCGCGGCCGTCCTTTAGGCCGGCGTGGCGGCGTGTGAGGCTTCCTTTGGCTGCCAGCGACCCACCGTTTTGATCGTCTCGACGAGACGATCTCAAATAGCTTTCAAAATTAAATTTAGCATGCCAAAAAGTCACGAAATCAAGCAGAACCAGTACATGCTAAAACCGAGCTACGGCGGCTTGATACCAACTATTGGCAGTCCGTCATCACCTATGACACCCTAGGATCGCCGTAGTCGGATTTAACAACTAAAAGGAAAGGAATCGGACTTGCGTACCTAATTTGCGTCCATGGTCGAACGGCGCGGAAAACCGACGAATCGGGCTCGGAACTTCCCTCTATGCCCTTCGGATCGCCTGCGTCAATGAGGCGGCCATCTCACTCTCTCCCACAAGCCTTATGGAGAAATGAAAAGTGGAAATGGCATGAAGAACATAAGGGTAGAGGGGGGTCCTAGCCGTTTATATAGAAATTCTAGCTGGGCCCTCTCATCATGGGCGAGCCGGACTCGGCCCACACTAACCAGGCCCATATTCGGCCCATTAAGAAAACCTAATCCTTCTTTATAAACTAATTTCGTATACGGTAAATAATACCGTAAAAGTCAATTACAATTTTAATTAAGGCGAGCCCATATTAGGAAAAACTCTAACAGCTCTTAGGCATGCATAGTCCTGCTGATCGTTTGAAATTCCTTAACTTGGATTGCAAGTTTTGGCTCAAGTTTTTCAGATAGGAAAAAGATTCTCAAGATGAGGTAAATTTCCATATTTGGTTGGTTGATTTTATCGGCTCTTGATTTGATTGCTTGATGGAGATAGATATTTTTAAAAAATCTCATGTGATAATTACCTAATTTAAAAAATCTGGATAAAATCTTTCGGATGTTATGAATATCATTGAATTTGGCTTTGGATACACTTGTTGGATGTTAGATAATCTTGTGGCTGATTTAAATATAATCCAAATCCCAAGCAAAATCTTGTGATGTGATTATCTGTTGGATATTCGACATATCTTGTTGTGGATTTCAAGTGAATCTAAAATCCGATCTTATCTCGAAGAGATTGTGCATTTGGTGTAAAATATTTGGGTTATCTTATGATCAAATTTAAAATTTGATTTTTTCTAAAGTCATCATGCATGCCATAGTTAGTCTGAACATCATGTAGTCATGTTTGCATTCATATAGTTAGGCTTTGCATTTGCATGTTGCATTCATTTAATTAAAAAAACCTAAAAAAATTCATTGCACTTTGATTTTTTCAAGAGAATCAATTGAATTTGTCAGTTGAAGAAATCTTCACACGAATGATATCGAAAGGATGTTAATTGAAAAAAATTAACATAATTAAGTCCCCGAACTTAAATCTCTGATTTACAGAAAATAAAAGTATTCTCCCGGTACTTTATTTAGGTATCTAATCTACCTACCAAGAAAAGATTAGTGACGGCTTTAAAATTTAAATCATTTGAATATAAACGTAAGTTGCGAATTGATAAACTTGGGAGAGCTTGGCCTAAGTTAGTTAATCTATTTAATTAATCTAGTAATCCATTAACCTAAAATATCAATTTTAGGTTGTGACAAGGAGGGAGCTGAGGCTTAGCAGCAGGGACTCGCCATACCTCAGCAGGATCAGCGTTGCCATGTGTCACGACCTCAAGACCTACTTGCACTTGGTGGATAGCTTCGTGAGCTCAAACTGCCTGTTCAGAGCAATCGCAAAAAGGGTGCTCACCGGCGACCACTCAGTCGAGGCACGACCATAATTCAACGGCTTCCGGCGAAGGGGCAAGCTGACGAGTGTTTGTAAAGAGGAGCGAGGGGGTAGAATGGCATGATAGAGTTGAGGAAAGTCTGAAGGTTCAAGAAAAGAAGAAGACGATGCCAATGATGGCGCTAGCGGGGAGGAAGAGGAAAAAAAAAAGAAAATGTAAAAGACAAAAACATCCTGGTCAAGGCCCTTTTGAAAAAAAAAAAAACTTGAGGCTTTTCTTTGAAATAAAGTTCATTTCAGACCTTTATTTGAAAAAATCAAAGAATTTGGAGCCCTTTTTTGGAATTTTTCCCAATTATTATGAACCATTACTTGAAGATTTCTATTTATGGCCATACGTGTTAGATTAAATTTTTTCATATCTAAGGGCTACACTCGTTAGCAAAATCAACTTAAAACATGGGTAATTACATTTGGGGTGTATACGCCCGAGCGAATCTCAACCCGTGTAAAACAACGTAGTTTATGATCCGAACCCGAATGATCCACATAACCGACCCGACCCAATATTGACTAGTTCGGATGATGCCCTGCACAAACATAATGAATACTTTTCTACTTATTATGTAAAGCCTTTCTTAGATAGACAGTACAGAAGAAAACATTCTGCTCACAAATACATAACGCCCTGCACAATAGAACGGACTCAGAAGCACTTAGCATCTTATTGGGTCCAGGATCTTAGAACAAAACAGTACATCACACACAACAGCAAAATTCATCCATAGATGAACTCTCCAAATGACTGCAATTCCAAACAAAGCTAGTTATAGAAAATTTCAATTTGATTCAAGTTACCGCCCTTCCTGTCCATCATCGATAATTTGTAACAGCTCATAAATCGCGCGATGAACTCTAGAAGAAGAAAAGGGCAAAGAAATACAGACACCGTGTTAGTCGCCATGAGTCAGAAATACGTTGATGTAGCATGAGGAGTCATCAAGATAATTCAAGGGCGAAAAATATGAAACTGTGAACGCTTTGGTCAATGTGAGGGTGTCCTTCAATGTACAACTTGTGGATGACTATGGACTTAACAAAATCATGTGTAAAGAACGTGAAATAACTGTTCAAGTTACCTTCAACCCTCATAAGCTGCTGGTTATTTCTGAACCTCATTCCGTTTTCCTCAGGATTGTGGGCGAAACGCATCCGTTTGTCGCTCTTGAACATTCCTCATCGCACTGCTGCAAGCCCACCAGGAAAAGATATTAGAGATGGCGACCCCAATGAGGCGATCTATATTTCAGCGAGTCGAAATTTTATGCACGTCGTCCATACTTGTAGTTCTGGTACAAGCATTTGACTTGATGTTCCGGCAACCCTCAAAAGCTTCTTCAGCTCTTTTACCAGAGACTGCACGTCATACATAACCGATGCATAATCAGCACATTGAGTTTCCTTGTTAATTAGATAAAGCCCAGAACTACCTCGAAGATAAAGTTGGTCGATACATCGTGCTCAATAAGAGTTTGAAGTTCCCCGCGGATCATGAAAAGCCTGAATTGAATTTCAAATGGAGAACATAGTTTCGAAGGTGACTAATGAATCTGATGCATCTAATTAGCATAATTCCGATACAAGAATGATTTGCGCAGTCGAGAATTTATGCAATAGACTGTTGCGTAATAATCTTGACTTATGCATCGGCTAATGAGGGGGCATAACATTAACCAATTCAACTCCTGTCAAAGCACTAAAATGTCATCGCAACTATATGTGACCCAATTTGGCAGAAGAAAATAGTTAGAAATTAGTTCTAGATGATTTTTCACTAGTTGTTGAATCTTAGTCCAACAAAATCCATAAAAGATACTTACTGTCTGGGGCTTCTCCCGTTATTTTCTTCAATCATCGCAATTACATCTTCCCATCCCGTCAGTATGGGTTGATCATCCGTCAGGCGGATGCCTGCAAGTCGCTTCGGTTAGCATAAAGGGCGAAGAAAAGACGCTCCACCAGACACATATGGTAAAGATGGTCTAGTACGTCCTAAGGGAAATTTGCTAGTGTTTTCGCACTTTTTTTTTTACCTTACCTCTTTAGATAGGTGTGCCTCAAATGACCGGATGGCTTGACGGAGATTGTTCTTGGATCTATCCGCGAATCTCTCGCCGCCATTGTTGTGCGGCAGGTATATGCCCTCCTGTTTAGCTATGAACTCCAACACTTCAACAACCTAAAACACCATGCAGAAACCGTAAGTCCTTCGTAGGATTACCGCGCATGATAACCCACAAAACTCGATGCTTGAGGGCTTCCTTCTCACCTCCTCCTTCGAGGGCAGAGACAACTGGACAATGTGCAAAGCATTCCTATCGGGGGAGCTTCGAGGCATCGGAGCAGCAAAAGAAGATCTTGGTATGCTTGTACTGAAAGATAGAGGAGATTTGGAAGAATTTCACACACCGAATCACGGTTCGTGTGTCTCTATTTATACTGTAATGGCTGAAAATAAATATGGCACATGAATCACAATCAAAATAATATGGTACATGAATCACAATTAAATCAAAGGATCAATTACAGAATAAATATTTATGGTTATTACTCCCCTCGCAAGCTCAACGGGGGAGAAACAACGTTGAGCTTGTCCCGTAGAGAACAAAATCGAGAACTGGGTAAGCCTTTGTGTGAGACGTCAGCAGCAATTTGATCGTGAGAGTTGATGAATGTATAACAGCGCGGCTTGGCAGATACGCGTTCTCGAACAAAGCGGTATTCAATTTCTATGTGCTTAGTTCTCGCATGAAAGATAGGATTAGCAGTGAGATAAATGGCTGAGCTATTATCACATCACAAGGAGGAACCATAAAATCGGAGGAGAGGATAAACTGAACCCACCCAACTTCTAAAAAGAAGTAAGGATTCTTATTACTTCTAAACATATCCAAAAAATCATTCCTCAAACTCATCATTCCAAATCCTCTCAAACCAAAACCAAACACTTCCCCAAATCACGATACTCCAAGTATCTTTTCACTCTCACTCCTATCCTCCCAACTCGATAAAACGAGCTTCTATTTCTATCCTACATCATCCAGCAATCCAAAACCCACACAACATCATCTCACAAAACGCCCTTTCTCAACTTCCTCACACAACTTCCTGGACTGCAAATCTATTCTCAGCAAGAAGAACCAACCTCCATCCACAACCTCACCCTTTCCAACAGCTCTCCCCTGCATCGACCAACCTTCTCAACCCACACTCCCAGGCCCGCAAGTCACTTTGCTTCCTTAAAAAATAAGACCCTCCATTCACTCCTGCTATATCCACCTACTCTCCTTCTTCTATCTTTACTCTCATGGTTCTTTTTTTTTTTTTTCTGCTCTCTTTTTTTGTTCTACTTGTTGTTCTTTTTATCTTTTTTACCCCCATTGTTCTATAGAGGTGGCGCTGTGGTGTAGAGTGGGGGTGGGGTCGAGGGGGGAACAGGGGGCAGGAGGGGAAAAAAAAAAAAAAAAACCCTCGCTCCGGGCCCCAAACGATCCTATCCGGTGGCCTAGTCCCAATGGCTCATCTCAGCGAGCATTTTGTCGATAGAGACCTCAATGTTCTCCATCGTCTTATCCCTCCTAACAACAGGCAATCATGCCCTCGAATCTAAGGCCTTTGATGTTCATGTGATCTTTGAATCCCAGTCTATTCGAGTCTCTTGTCAAATTCTGTGTCGAACCCTTGAAAAATTAGAGGAGATTTGGAATCCACATCGAATCACTCTTCATATATATTTATATTGTAATAACTGAAAATAAATATGGTACATGAATCACAATCAAAATAAATATGGTACATGAATCACAATCAAATCAAAGGATCAATTACAGAATAAATATTTATGGTTATTACTCCCCCGCAAGCTCAACGGGGAAGAAACAACGTTGAGCTTGTCCCGTAGAGAACAAAATCGAGAACTGGGTAAGCCTTTGGTGAGACAGTCAGCAATTTGATCGTGAGAGCTGATGAAACGTATAACCAGCTGCTTGGCAGATACGCGTTCTCGAACAAAGTGGTATTCAATTTCTATGTGCTTGGTTCTCGCATGAAAGATAGGATTAGCAGTGAGATAAATGGCTGAGATATTATCACACCATAAAATCGGAGGAGAGGATAACTGAACACCCAACTCTAAAAGAAGAGATTCTATCCAAATCATCTCAGCTGTCGCGTTGGCTAAGCTCTTGTATTCTGACTCAGTGCTTGAACGCGCAATAGTACGTTGCTTCTTAGAGCTCCAAGAGATAGCATTAGGACCAAGAAAGATCATAAAGCCACTAACTGAGCATCGATCATTTGGGTTGCCTGCCCAATCTGCATCTGAGAAACCATGGAGGGAGAAGATAGATCCTGGTTTGAGATGAAGACCATGAGTAATAGTACCCTTGAGATATCGAAGAATGCGCTTCACGGCCAACCAATGAGTAGTAGTTGGATTATGCATAAATTGACAGACTTGATTGACTGCAAACGCTATGTCTGGTCGAGTTAGAGTGAGATACTGAAGACCCCCAACTATACTACGATAAAGAGAGGGATTCTCAAAGGGATCTCCATTAGAAGAAGATAGGCGAACGCTTGCAGAGAGTGGAGAACTGATAGGCTTACAATCCAACATGTTGCTTCGTGAAAGGATATCGTGAACGTACTTGGCCTGAGATAGATGAAGGTCGGTCTCAACAAAGGTAGCCTCAATACCAAGAAAGTAATGTAGGGGACCCAAATCCTTCATGGGAACTCACGATTAAGTGCTATCAATAAGTGGTCAAAGGGGGCTCCCGGTGTCCCCGTAAGAATGATGTCATCAACGTACACGAGAAGAAGAATGGTGTAAGAGTGACTATGTAGGATAAAGAGAGACGAATCTGCACAAGAGCTAGAAAATCCCAATGATAATAGAAAAGTGCTGAGGCGTTGAAACCAAGCGTGGGGAGCTTGCTTGAGTCCATATAAAGAGCATCG
This sequence comes from Psidium friedrichsthalianum, assembly GCA_019149425.1. Classification (NCBI taxonomy): domain Eukaryota; kingdom Viridiplantae; phylum Streptophyta; class Magnoliopsida; order Myrtales; family Myrtaceae; genus Psidium; species Psidium friedrichsthalianum. The sequence goes on from JAGVVM010007312.1 coordinate 15,683, forward strand.
TAGCCGACAGACATAATTCGGATGAGCAGGATCAACAAAGCCGGGTGGTTGAGTCATGTAAACTTCCTCGCTGAGATGACCATGTAGGAAGGCATTCTTCACATCAAGTTGACGAATAGGCCATTTGAGAGAGACAGCAATCGACAGGATTGCCCGGATTGAAACTGGTTTGATGACCGGACTAAAGGTTTCCTCATAGTCAAGACCTTCCTGTTGATTGAAGCCTTTGGCGACAAGACGAGCTTTATATCTGTCTAGGTGCCATCAGCTTTTTGTTTAATTCGATAGACCCACTTGCAGCCAATTACATTCCGCGACGATGGAGGAGGAACAAGGTCCCATGTGTGATTATGGAGAAGAGCCTGAAATTCCTCATCCATAGCAGCTCTCCATTGAGGTTCTTTTTGTGCCTTAGAAAAGGACTTTGGTTCCTGTAGCTCAGCAGAAATAGAAAAGGCAGCAGGGTGTCATGATATGACAAAGCGAGGAGTAGGGAGGGTGCCATCACGAGAACGAGTTACCATCTGATGAGCTCGCTGCTGGGCAGGCTCACTTGCTGGAGCATCCTGTGCAGCTTCCATGGAAATAGAGGACTGATCATTGACTCGAGAAATAGGAACAGCCACATCAACAGTAGATTCGGGAGGTTGATCAATAGTGGACTGAGTGAGCAAATGTGAAGAGTTTATAGGGAGAGGAAGATAAGTGGGAGAGTCATGAGTAGAAGAAGAGGGAAGAAAAGTACTCGTACCTGGAGCTTCAACTGGGCCCGAAGGAGACTTACTAGAGTCCATCAAGGTAGACGTATTAGGTCGATATGGGAACGTGTGCTCGTCAAAGATGACTTGAGGAGAGATGAATATGCGACCTGACACTGGATCAAGACATCGATACCCTTGATAGTGAGAGGGGTACCCTAAGAAAACACATGGCTTAGATCGAGGCTCTAATTTGTTTTGTGTATAAGGACGTAGATAGGGATAACATAGACAACCAAAAACTCGTAAAGTGTGATAATTAGGAGGATGGTCATAGACAATTTCAAAAGGGGATTTAAATTGGAGAGATTTGGCAGGTAGCCGATTAATGAGATAAACAGAAGCTTCAAAGGCATAGTCCCAAAATTTTTTAGGTAGGGAGGCGTGAAAAAGAAGAGTGAGACCCATGTCAACAATATGTTGATGCTTACGTTCGGCAGACCCATTTTGTTGGGGAATATGAGGAGAAGAGATACGATGAGCGATACCATTATTCTATAGTTCATTTTGGAATGCATGAGAGAGGAATTCTTTGGCACCATCTGACTGTAGGTACTTGATTTTCCGACCAAATATATTTTCAACCTGTAGACGAAAGGCACGAAAGATAGACAATACTTCGGAACGATTTTTCATTACGTAGAGCCACGAGAATTTACTGAAGTCATCGAGAAAATGAATATAGTATTGACACCCAGTGTGAGAGGTAACCGGGGATGGTCCCCAAATATCAGTATGAACGAGTTCAAGAAACATACTGCTTTTATTTAATGTAGACGGGTAAGAGGAGTTGATAATTTTGCCCTGCTGACATGCTGGACAAATGTGATCTACATTATCATTATTGAGACATATAGAAGGACTTAAAGTACGATTAACAATGGAGAAAGAAGGGTGACCAAGACGTTGGTGCCATAATGTTTTAGAGTTAGAGACAGCAAGGAAAGCACGAGAGTCACGATGACGTCCGTCTCTTGATTGGAGGCAGTAAAGTCCATCCTTAGTTGGGCCTCGTATTAGCTCCTGGTGCGTGAGAAGATCCTTCACAATGAAGTAATTAGGATAAAATACAAAATAACATGAGTTATCATGAGCAAATTTAGAAATAAGATTTTTGGAAATTTGTGGGGCATAAAGAATATTAGTCATACGTAATGGACGAATAGGAGAATGAATAATGGATGATCCAGAGGCTAGAACGGGTAATGAATTACCATCACCCATAAATACTTGGGTGGCCGGAGAAGAATCATCGCGTAGGTGTAAATTGGCTAAATCTGCTGTGACATGATGTGTAGCTCCCGTGTCAACATACCAGTCAAGGTCATTAATCCCTGTAGAGGAAGCTTGAGCAAGATGGACCTGTGCATTATTGAATCGATAATATGGAGCAATATGGCTAGGTTTATTGCAGTTCTGACAGATGATGGATGGGCCTTGACGATTCTCGGCTGAATGAGATGATGAACTAGATAGTGAGCGATGGATTGGACTTGAGAAGGCATTGCTAGGGACCCCAAATGATCCGCGTTTTGCTCCTCCATACTGCTGTTGAGATTGCCATCTGCCTCCACGATTTCTGCCACCAGTCCCTCTCCCTTTGCCGCCTTTGTAAGGTTGCTGGAAGGTTGAGCCACGAGCATGTGTATAGTGAATCTCGGCTAGTGCTGGTCCAAGAAGACTCGAGAGAGGGCTTGACGGTGCACTAGGAGTAGTGAGGTTTCGACGAGCCTCGTTGTTGAGAAGGAGAGCCGAGAGTTCATTCGTCGACATTGTCGAGAGTGTTGGAGATAGGACCAGTGCTAAGGGCTCCCAGTTGGAGCCAAGCCCAATTATAATCCTCCGATTGATTTGTTCGACAGTCTTGGGCTTTCCAATTTGAGCAAAACGATTTGCCAGTTGTTTCACAGAGTTGACAAAATCTATCATTGACATGTTATCCTTACGCAGGTCACGCCATTGTTGATCCAGGAAATCAGCTTGGGCGGAGGTTTGGGAGAGAAACAGAGTCTCGAGATTGATCCAAGCTTCATGAGATGTCTTGGCACTGAGAAGATTACAACCGATTTCCTCGGTTACAGCGAGCATGACGCAGGTCAGTGCGAATTTATCACGCATAACCCATTGTCGATATGCTGGATTTTGAGAAACAATACCATCTTTGGTGATGGTCTTTATGGGTGCCGGTATTGAGCCCTCAACATATTCAAGGAGATCATATGTTTCGAGGAGAGGACTCATGATCCCTTTCCAGAAGAAGTAGTTGCAGCCATTGAGTTTGATTGGGATGGTAGGGATAGAAGCGGGGAGAAGGACAGAGGAAGTTGCTGCAAAACTTTGTGGAGTTTCTTGTGCCATTGTTGAGAATTGTGGTTGAGGGTAATCGGAATGGGCGGGAGCAGGTCGATTAGAAATTGTGGTAGGCCAGGACAAGAAAATGGATACGGGAGTTACCCGATTTATGGCTCTGATACCATGAAAGAATAGAGGAGATTTGGAAGAATTCCACACACCGAATCACGATTCGTGTGTCTCTATTTATACTGTAATGACTGAAAATAAATATGGTACATGAATTACAATCAAATCAAAAGATCAATTGCAGAATAACTATTTATGGATGTTAGTACCTTTCCAGGAGCCACCTTAAGTACAGCAGGGCATCTGTCGATAGCCGGTCTGCCTCACACAGGATCATCGCTGTGGAACAACGGTTGACCAAATGCATCAATGCGCAAACTTTCTTGCTTCTTACGAGATTTTCAACAGGGAAAAGGGTCAGGGGAAAAAAAAAAGTACTATACCTCGACAGAAATGGTGATTTTCGGGAGCTTTCTCGGAGAATCTGTTATGGTTTTCCTTAATGAGTTCCACAATGACATGTTTCTCATACCCTTTGAGTTTAGAGACACTTACTTCTACGTGCTGAGGTGATTCCCAAAAAATCACTTCGATAGGGCCTTGGGATTCTCCCTGTAACGCAGCGCAAGGGTGTCACTGAGCCTCGTACAATGGTTGAATCACAGGAATATGCATAAATAATCTGGGCTCACAAAGAGGTTATATTCACTTTTTAGGTGCTTCGAGGTTTTGTAAGCTGCTGCCGTGCGTCTAATTCGCAAAAAATCAATAATTTAGAAAATATTTTCTTAATAATAATCACTTACAAAAATGATTTAAGGAAAACTATTTTCATGATCGACTAAAATATTTGAGTGCAAATTGATGTTTATAATAGAAGTATTTTTCTATTAATTTTTTTAAACGATGAAAAATTGGAAATAATGATTGGTAGGAAGAACTCTTCAAATAATTGATTCATGAATGGATGGCCATGAAAACTTATGATATATCATGTAATGAAAACTATTGTCCGAAGAGGTTTTTGTTTTTTTTAACATGCTGCCATTTGTTCTTAAAAAATATGAAGGATCGTTCCCATTTGGCAACACATTACTTACGAACTATTGCCCTTAGTTGGAGAAAAGTGAGATTTTACTCCAATTTCTCTCTGTTGCATTAAAAGAATTATTTTTTTTTAATCTTCACACTCTATCACATATCTCTTTTGAAATCTTAATATTTTTAAATTTTCCTTTCTTTATTTTTTTCATTTTGTGAGAATATCTTATTTGGACAAAATTATAAGAATATATCGTGTAGTAAATATTATTATCCATAGAAATCATATTAGATGTGACTATTATGATTGCTACCTTAATAAGCTTCTCTCTTTTTCATCTTTTAACATTCTTCTTTTCTCATACTTCTTTCTTTGTCTTCAAAATAATTTCAGTGAAGCTCCCTAATTAAAAAAAATAAACCTCAATTTATCTGTATATTTATTAAATCATAAAGGACAACGTTGCTCTTTTTCTTGTACTAAAAAAACATGCGTTTGTATTTTCAAAAAATAAAAAAGGAATTTTGACATGTTAAAAAAAAAAGTATGATGTAAGATAAAATATTTTTAACTTAAATATAGAACGATGAATAGTTTAACCCCTTATGGATTACAACTAAAGTACTATTTTAATACAATAGGAGATTGACTTTAATCTGAAAATTGGCAGGGAAAATCACATTTTATTTTAAAGAAAAGTTTCGGTTTGAAAAAAGAACTTTTGAGTTTGTTTTATATATAGAGGAGACGTAGCATTTTAAATGGTTTACTCAATAGTATTTTGCTGAATGTACGGAGCTGAGTTAATTTTCAAATCAGAGCTACGGTTTATTTGAATTTAATTTCTTCATTTATAAAAGAAAAAAATTAGATATATCATTTTTTTGTAATTACTGTATTTTACGTCTATTTACATTAAATAAGAGCACAACTTGTCCGTAATTTAAAACTCTCATCATGGCGAAGCCCGAGTTGCTTACTGGTTTTATGCTTACTGTTCTGGGTTTTATTTTATTATGCTAAGTTTGCAATTTTCTTAAACTGCATAACAATGAAAGGAAAGGATTTGGGGGGGGGGGGGGGGGGGGGGGGGTAAATAAAGAGAAGTGCTTTAACTGGTGTTAGTTTTATGCACATTTGATTATTCCTTTTGGAAAATAATTAACTTTCATCATGTCTACAAAATCATTGTATTGAAAATAGCAAGTTAAGAATATTTTAAGGAGGAAAATCAGTTTAGGGTTCATTTGGATTTTGGAATGCAACCACAGAAGGTAGAGGGAACTCGCCAAGCCTATGACCAGGTCTAGCGCGCAAATGTAATTGCGCATGCGGCATGACCAACTTTTATTACTTTTTTAGTTCAAGTAATGTTTTCACTTATAAATTGGTTATATCAATAACTATACGTGTCATTATATCAAATTATATATTTTAGAACAAGTTATTCCACGTCTTGTTATAATTGCGAAATATACCAAATTCCTTGAGAAAAAACTCAAATAGACATATTCGAAAAGACGGTGAGACCTAAGAATTGAATTAGGTATAATCGATTCTGCAAAATTATTCAAAGTTACATATCAATTCTCAATCTCTTGCAACGAAGAACCCACTTTAAAAGAGTAATTTTAGATGAAACAATCAGAAAAGTCTCCTTAAACATAAGAGAGTTATCTATGACTTCTTGACTAGAAAATGTACCTAAAAAATAATAACCCACCTTGTCATTATATAATGGAAAGGTATATTAATGGAGTCCATGTCTTTGTCTAAAATAAGCTGTAGCGTATCTGATTATCAATGAAATATCTTACCTTAACCTAATCAAAATAATTAACAAGCAATCCATGAACCACCCAACTCCATTTGAAAAAAAAAAAAAAACTAAGGTAACTCATTGGTATTCACTTGAGTTCCTCATCTTTTCCGGTTTTGCAACCATTTAAATTTATATACCCCAAATTGACTCAAACCTTAATAGGTCATTTTGTCTTTTACGTGTTTGAAAACCCTATTTGCCCTTATTTTTATTAGGATGTAACAACGTGTGCTCTCTTTCTAATACAGTAGAATCGATGAGAAAGAATAGATAAAGCAAATGAGAGTTGTCATCGAAAGAGCATCGACATAATTCTAAATCCCCTACCTTCAAGTCGAAAACCTTGAGCACCTCCCTAGCCTGAAAATGAAGAGAAATAAGCAAGCTTTGATAAGTGTATTGTGATGACTCATGAACTAAATGTATCAATTTATTGATTCCACTTAATCTCAAAGACGAAATTCAGTTTATAATACTTGTCACGTCCATCCACTTCACGACATGGATCGAAAGGCTAAATGAGAACACAAATAAATAAAGAGAGGAAAGTACGAAAATTACGAGATTACAAATATCGAATATTGATTA
>JAGVVM010007313.1:0-21985 GCA_019149425.1 Psidium friedrichsthalianum
AAAAGATTCTATGTTGTTGTACCCCCTCAACCCCCTAGTCTAAAATATTTCTCATTTACAAACGCCCTCCAATCTCCATGAACTCGCTGAAGATGGTTCCTCGCTGCTTGGTGACTCTGCGAACAACACTGTGCTGAGAGGAGGACCGACGGCAAAAATCAAATTTGGTTGGACGACGTACGTCGTCATGCGGCGGACGCGTCTCCTTGCTTCGGGAGAGCGAAGTGGGGCCCAGCGTCTCATATTATTTGGGGCTGAACAGCGTGCCTTCAGGCTACTGTGAGGGTAGAGCACAGACGCGCTCTACATGTTGGAACGAAACCGTACGCTCATACGCTGACGTGGCGAGTGTAGCTAAGGACGAGACGCGTCTCTCCTGTTAGACCGAACCGTCCGTGCATCTACGGAGGTGTTCCTCATCAAGGCGGTCGAGCGTCTCTCCTTACTCAGACCTCCCTTCACCTGTAAACTAGACCTTTATCGTGTGAGCTCTAACTGCGGTAGTAAAACACCGAATAACCTAAAATTGTGGAAATTACTGCAGCTATTGCACATTTTGCTCGCGTAAACGTGCCTGTGTAGCTCTACTTTCGTAGATCATCCACTCGCACTGAGATCGATGACAAACCAACTTCCTTGGAATAGACCTGTCAATTGACTACATAGGGCTTAGGTAAACCAACAATGCTAATGCATCTGTTCTTCAAAGAGTGAGTCGGAATACTCCAGTTCTTTACATAGCATGCTCCAACTTGCATAGAATCAAAACAAGGAACCACTTCTTCGTGCAAATGAAACTCACAAGAATAAGTCACTGGTCACCTGTTATGTCATCATTTCAAATACATTTTAATGACTATTTGGTTTTTCTTACATTTCTTATTACTTTCTTCAAACAGGAACTAAGCATTTTCACCATGTTCCTAAAAGAGTGAAAGGTAAGTTGTAGCTTTTGCTATTACAACCAGCAGAGGAGACTGACGGGAAGTTTATTCATTTTGGCATTTGACACCAACTAGATTGGCAATGAAAGTAATATTCCCAACACAATATCCAAACATAGGTATATTAAATAGCAGTCAAAAGAGAAAACCTAACTAACCTTGCCACTCTGGTTTTCTCCAGGGTAAAGATAGAAGCAGAACATGTCTCGTTGATCAATATCATGAAGAGATGGAGATTGCAAGAGCACACCCCCTGATACACTCGTCGTTGAAACCTTGAGGCACAGGCAAAATAATGAGAGATGAGAACACTTGCATATCAAAATAGCTAATTATGGAAAGTATGGCCCGCACATCTTTACATCAGACTTGGTAATATTAATTCCCTGAAGCTTTGTTATTTTGAGGTCCTATACAGTAGTAGTTGAGAGAGAGAAAATAGAGGATCATACGGAATAAGAAAATTTGAAGTCCTGACTCGACCATGTTGGAGCTTCTGCTTCATACAAGCAACTTAATTTACCCGCCTCCTGCGACAAGTCCTATAAAGACACAGTAATATCCTTATTCCAGCTTTTGCTTGAAAATCTTTGAGCATGAGCAAATTTATGGGACTCACCTTCAGTGGGTGGCTAGTATGGTCACGTAGTAGTTCTATGCCAGTACCAGAGTTCACATTCAACAGCACCTTTTCTTTCTTAGGCATCTTCCTAGCAACAGGATTGACATACGAAGGAAAGGTAAAAGGTATGCTTAAGCAAAACTGGGATCCTTGATATGTTAACTTCTGAGACCAATTTGCCTTCACTGATATGGTTGACCCTCCAACAACCTACATAATTAAGATGGTTGGAATAATTAGTTTCAGCGATAGTTTAGAACAGAAGACGGATCTAATGATGCAATTCAATATTTTGAGTAGGACCGTGGAGAAAGATTTAAGAGACCACCTGTGGAACTCTAAAAATGGAAGTCTGGGAATTCAAAAAGTTCCCATCTTTAGCTTTTGCCACTTCAGCACTCATATCTTCCATTTCTGCCACAATGATCAGCTGACTGTTATATGATCTTCCAGCGACATATACCTCGATACCTAGAAGCAAACCCTGTTAGCCAAATCATGCTTCTTTTCAGAACATACAAAAGAAAAGAAGGGGTAAAAGAAACTTTAGACATTTACAAGTTCAGCACAATTTGCACAAGTGGAAGATACCATCAGCACCTTAGAATGTAGAAGTGGTAAATTTAGTTCTGTTATTTAGTGTGCTTATATGATGCCACAAAAAATAGAAAATAAGAGCTTACGAAAATTTTATCTGCTACCAATGTATTCTACAAGGTTGAACTACTATTAGCAGTTCCCAGTGGTCGCCAAGAAATTGTCAGGAAAAAATTTCAAGAAGTGAAAATACGATGGACAACGGAAAATATTTGCAGTACTATTACTATAATTTCACCAGAAAGAAATTGTGAAAGAAGAGATAACTTCTTCTATCACGAGGACAGTCATGATCTGAGAAGAAGGTGTCTCCACAGTAGTCAAAGAGGTTCTGTATTTGTTCCTTTGATTTCCTATGTAATTGCAATGTTAACAGATGATTGCCACTTGTTTAGGTTATTATAGATGGCCCTTGTAATAAAAGAAGGATCACATTGAGCATGCTTGCATCTGAATCTAATGTGCTTTACTAAGGATGTTTTAGAAAAGTAATTTTCCTGTTTTTAGTAACGCACATATGGTAAACTGCAATGGAACCAATTAGTACAAACAGAAATTTGGAATAGGTAAAAACTGATCTTCTAGGACCATTTCTCTGCATGGATGTGAAGAAGTGATCCTGCAGCTCATGCTTGCTCATTTTGCCTAATCCCTATCTAAGCTTGCTCGACACCAAATTATCTTCCAAATTGGGAACAACAGATATGCAATTATCAGGTCCTGATAGCAAAGTTCCTTTCCCCGTTTTCTTCTCTAGTCTGTTCATCAAATTTCTCGCAACAACTTGTCTTAATCGTGTGGCTGTTTGTCTAGTCAATGGTTCCAAGAACAAAGGCACGTTTGCCTTCAACACATATAAATAGAAAGCACTAAGCTGCGTGCACATGGACGTGCTCACATATGCTAATTAAATTAAATGATATGGTAGGCAGCCTATAAGAATACATCCACTCTATGTATTTTGTAATCCCTGCCAACCAATCCCCATTGGAATCCTACGAAATTCATTAAGAAAAAAGAAACTTATCCTTTTCACTTGAATGTATTGGATTAATAACTCATAAGCTAACAGCAGTCAGTAACAGAGGCCAGCTCTAGGAAAGCTGCCGGTGGTGGCATGCCTGCCCTCGCCAGCTAGATGTTCGGTGCAACTATAGGCACTCTTAATTTTTTTAGTCCATGAAATTTTCAAGAAAAAAATTCTTACGTTTTCTCCGTCCATATCTAACTTCCGTTTTAGTTTATTCCCAATTTCTATCTGTCGTAATCTTTCCATAATTAGCAGAAAAAGAGTATGAAACCCTCAAATGAACTTGTCTCCGCATGGCTCCAAAACCAAATTGTACAAGCATATGTCCAAAAACACGACCAGAACAAATGCATGCTTTCAAAAATCCAATAAAAAAAAATGGAGATGAACCCGCAAAAGTCGATCGATGACAGCTTGCTTACATATAAGAACGTATTTGAACAGTGGAAATAAAGTCAACACAAAATGGAAATTCGCTTAGTGAAGAAACAGTGAAAAATGGCCCGATAAGGATAAACGAAAATACCATTCTATAGCTGAACGACAAATTCACAAAAAAAAAAATATCAGGTGGAGGAGGCATCAAAATAGGCATGCTTGCAAATAAAACGGATTCCATCGACAAAAACAAAAAGTTTGACCGATGATTCAAGCGCTCACACAGATGAAACTTTTGCAGAACGAGCTCGTCGCATTTTCAGAAAATGATATAACAATTTCTTTTAGCAGAATTGATCAGAGCCATCTACCTGCTCTCCCATCGGTATCGCGACTTGACAATCGCACCTCCTGCTCGCCATGATGCAGTGCACGCGCCACCGCCCGGTGATGCTCACGAACGCCGTGTCCAGATAGCAATCGGCCTCCACCGCGACCTCGTGCATCTGAAGCGGCACCAGCGCCGGCGGGTCACACCGGCCGTGCACGTACGGCTGGTAGCTCGGCACGTCGGGGTTGTCCACCGCCGTCGGGTCCGGCACCACGGCGTAGACCATCGGCGCAGTCGGGAGGTAGCTGTCCGGCGACCTCGACATGGCTGGCGGAGCCGGGGCGGTGGCGGCGCCTTTGCCGTAGTAAATCCGCTTGGAGAGCATGAGGCCGTAGTCGACGGAGCTCGCGAACTTGCTCGCCATGCCGCCGGCCGGAGGGGGAGCGCGACGAACCGGTGACGGAAAGCAAAGATGGAGAGTAGGCGAGGGGAGATGAATCGGTAGTACATATATAGTCGGGAAGTGATTGCGAGGCCTTCTGAAATGCAGTTGAAGAGTGAAGACGTCGGGTTCAGAGCTCGGGATTACGTTAATTTATTTATTGCGTTCTGGCATGTAAGAACATTACACGTGGACCCTAGTGATAATTTGGACAAAGACTAATAACGATTATTTCGGACACACTAATTAGACATTTTCAGCCTATTAACAAAAAATAATGTCGTTAAAAGTACGAGAATGCTGTCCTAATTTCAAGACTTAACAAAAGATTTTGAGGTGGCTTTTCACCTGACATTATTGGCATATTCGCTATTAGAAGTTCTTTCCTTTTTCATGCACAAGCTTATTAGAAAAAAGTCTCTTAATCAGTTAATCCAATAAATGATTTGATAGGAAACATTTATCTTTAAAATGATGTTTGTTATTTAAGAAAAGCTGATCCTTTCCTATGTAGAATAATAACAATTAAATCATGTTAAGTTGAGTGAGCTAGACTTATACCGGGGGAATGAGTTTAGCGAGGGGGTTTGTTTCTAGACCCGAGCGCTCTATTCCCCCCTCCCCCCACACAATACACATATGGCATGATTAAGCGGACAAGTTAGGCATATTTTTAATGTTTATGTTAACGTTGGAATGCGGGTAAGGTTGGCAATTGGCAATTAACATTCTTTTCTTACGATTAGCCCTTGCCTATTGCCTTAAATCAGGTATAACCTCTCTTATTGATGTCTACGTTGGCCCATTGGGAAAGGTTCCTAATCACAGATCAGCAACATATCAATTCCACAATTTAAAAAGATAGGATATTATACGAAGAGATAACAAATAAAATAAATAAATAAATAAATAAATAAATAAATAAATAAAACAAAAGAGGGGCACTTGGGTGGTCTCCCAGCTGCCACGGGTTCGAGTTTTTCCTATTGAGCACTCTCTTTAAGCATTAATGTTAATAATGGACTTTATTAATTTCCTGTTGACTTTGTTAATTTCTATGATTATGCTTGAATTGGTAATGGAAAAAAAAAAACTTTTGAATCATGGGAGCGTGTGTATGAAGAGTCCGTGATTTACGGTGGGATTAAGGTGGCCGCGCCGGAGGGAAGGACAAATCCGGGTCCCACGTAAATCGGATACGTCGGGTCCATTTATTGTGAGCTTCGTATCATCCAACGGCCATGATGAGTTTGGGTCCAATGGACCCCGTCCGGAAGGAAGTCAGCAAGCATCGCTCTCCAGTGGTCCTTCTTTTGGTCCTTGGTCAGTGTGAACAAATCAATGAGCGAAATCGAAACGTGGTGGCCGGTGATCGAGTGGACCACGGGCCCGCTGGTCCCTCGTCGGAATCTGAGGTAGTCCCCTCGACAGGACAGCGGGCGTACTCTCTTTCGTCCGCCGTCGGATTGTCATCGATGAGTCCGCTCGGGAAACGCTCGCCGCAAGATCGACAGCCTCTTTTTTCCACGGGAAGTGGCTGGGGGGCCTGGGGTCCGTTGATGTGACGATCACCCTTCTTTTTGTTTCTTTCCCCGGGAAGCTGACACGAGATCGTCGTATTCACGCACGTTTGACAGTCACGCCCCTCCTTAGTGTCACCGTCCTAAGAGCAGTCGCGGTCTGAACAAAAAAGAAAGAGCACTCGCATAAAAAACTAATTAAGGATTTTTTTTTTCTGCCTGAAAATGCTTGTAGAGACAATCTAGAAAGCTAATGGAGGTCTTGTAACTAGGGGGCAACAAGTCGGTTGTGCGAAGCATAGGTTAAAAGACGCAGGAGCCAAACCTCCGACGACTCATTCCAAATACAGGAAGCTACTATATCTACCTATTCTATGGTAGCTAATCGAAATTGACGTTGAGCGTACCTTCTCCACCGTTACCCTCCTCTTAAATTGAGAAAATATATTTTTCTTCCCTTTTTTTCCTCGAGAAATGCCCACTGTATTTTATGTCCGAAATAGTTTAAGGACTTGCTCATGTCCAACAAATGATTCTGTCTCTATGATGGCTTTTCGTATCGTCGATTGTTTGTCGTCGCACCCTCAGTAGGTAAATAATAGCGGAATGGTCATCGTACTATCCATGTCTAATCAATTCACTTCTTCTCTCGACAGGAGGAATCCAATCAAAAGATTATCCGATTTATCACGTACTATTATTTTACCCGGGCCATGTAGGGTGCAGGTCCACTTTAACATTATTACTCATAAGCATTTGCCGAATACCGGATGAGACAATAAATCATTACCTCCTTGCTTAACATGGGCTGCCGAAAAATATCATCGGGAGCCTATCTAAATCGTCAGCCGTCATTGGATCTTTTCTTAAGGTCTTATGGACCTTAATTAATCCAGCAAATCCAAATGATTCAAAAAAAAAAAAAAAAAGAAATCTCGATCGGAGGTATGTAGTGCTCGTGTACCGACAGCGACGCAAATAAAGGGCTTCGTGGGCCTCATTAAATCCCCAAAATGCAAATAATTAAAGTATACATCTAGATTAGGTACGGGTGTGTGTGTGTGTGTGTATGGACCACACGTGATAATGCACGTGCTGTTGCTGCATGAATGAGGGATCAGAGGTGTGTCCAGCGTAATAAACATCGATTGGTCCCGCGATGAATTGATGCGGGGGTGAAGTGAAGGCCCCCCCGCTTTGCTAAATACATGAAATGAGGAAAGGCTAAGCAAAGGTGATTAGGACTGAGAGGCAGCGATTAGACAAAAAGTTAAAAAAGCATCGATGATGCCGAGTGGGAAGGCGTACTGATGGTGTACGCCACTCATTTGGTTAAAGAAGAATCTTTCTTTTGACTGAGAAATCAGGCGATTTGAAAGTGAAAGGGCAACCACTTTTGATATCTGAGTTTTTTTAAATACTTTGTTAGGTGTATTATCCGGAACGAGAAAAATGCCAAGAGGGGTCCCGAACATGTTGTATGGTTCCAGTTATAGAGATTTGAGTCAGATGAAGTTAGTCTAAACCATTCTCATATTTTACCAATCGAGTCCCTTTTTTTTTTCTTTTCAAAACCACGGCCAATTTAGATAAAAAATTATTGACGCAGATGCCGATCATCTTACATAGCATGACTGAAACTAGCATGGATATTATTTTTTAAATAATTTTTTCGACTTTTCGTGTGATTTTCTTTTTCCCCTTTTCTTTTTCCCGGAAGACCGGTTGTCGGTGAGGAATGGCCTCATCTTGGGCAAGGTAGCCCTCGCCCAAGCTCCCCCGAGTGAGAGAAGCCCTTGTCGAGCCCTGGCCTTATGATTATAAATTTTTTTACTTTTTCTGTAATTTTCTTTTTCCCCTTTGTTTTTCTCGCCTTGGGCAAAGTGGCCCTCGCCTAGCCTTCCCCTAGTGAGAGGAGCCCTCGTTGGGCCTCACTGCCCTGGCCTGAGTGAGGATCGACCTTGCCAGACTTAGGGAGGGGAGCCATTGCCAATCGTGGCCCGTGGTCAGCGATTGGCCACTGGAAAAATGAAAATGAAAATAAAAAAAAAAGAAAGGAAAAAAGGAAAAGGAAGGGACGAAATTTATAAAAAAAAAATAATTAATTAACAATTATAAAAAAAAAAATGTCTGGCCTAAAATGGCTGAACAGACTCCATTGGCAAAGCGTTGAAAGGTCTACGACCAAATTGGCCTAATTAAAAGGCTTATCATTGAATTGATATCGATGCAATATATCATGACTTTTTTGTACTTTTCCCTATCCAAAACTCGCTGCTTATGTAGTCACAATGGTTTCATAAATCAATAAACAAAGACCAAATAAAGAAGCAGTGGGTTGATATCTTAAATTTAAGGGCAAATTGAGTATGCCATTTTAAATCTCTTGGACCGTGTAATACTCTAATCCAGATACAATTAGGTATTTCGGTGTTTAATCTTAAGTTCTTGCCTAAGGGAATGTTAAAAGACTTACAATCGTAAATTTTTCATCTTTGAAATATTGAAATTCCATTAGTCTAACTTATAATTAATGCCGAAATACCTAATTTTAACGAAAATCGACTTGTAATCCTACATTATTCTTTTAAAATTTTCTCCAATAAATTATCCAGAGAAAGTTAAAAGTTGGGAAAAAGGCTTGATACGAATTGGCCCAAGCAAAGCTTGGCCCAGTCGGAAAAGAAGAAGAAGAAGAAGAAGATAAGATTTCAGAGAAAGTAAGCTTCATGAAATGGTTACAATTATGCGGGTCCATCCCAACCCCGAGGAAGCATAGCCTGGCCTCACCCCACCCAGGTTTGAGCAAGTCTTGTTGGTACTTTTGATATCTTGATTTGGTTGGTGATGGAGCAGATGATTATACGAAAGCGCATCAACATTGTGCTCTCTTTATACTCTTTAATCTCTTTCCTTAATGATATTAAGCATCATATTTTTACACTTAAAAGTTAAACACGCCATTAATTAGGGATGTTCGATTTCAGGGTGAATAGGTTTCAAAAAAAAAAAAAAAATCTATCTTGTCAGAGTCGGCACCTTGCTTTGGAATCGAGAATTGAACTAGCTGACCCTTGAACCGATCTACTTTATTTTTTTTTCCTTGTTCTCTCTTGCACGTAAATTTTTGCAAAAGATCTTGACTAAAATGGCTTATTTACGTTAGGATACTCGTCGTCGCTAAATTTTGCAAAAGTTATCATTAAGAAACTTGTGAGATTTGGTTTTGAATTTCAAAATCAATTCTACAAGATATTTGGCCTAGAAACCGACCCCAAGGCCAAGAACGAAGAATCGAATAGGTGAAGGTTGGTTCCAGCCGAACTGATCCCAATGTGGACTTGCATGGAACTGGCTGGTTCGGTTAGTTTCGATTTTCGGGTTGAGCCGGTTCGGGTGATGACCCCTACCAGATCGATGTCATGCAGAACATCATGGAATACAAGGCGTAGGAAGTGTGTGATGGGCCTAGCCCACTCAGTACAGGGTGCGGCCCGCCGATGGATCCGGTCTAATGCCCAGGCCATCTCATTACGTTCCGAAGCTTTTCATGTTGTTCACTTCAATCCAGTCCAGTCGATTCGGCCTAGGGCCGGTTGGCTTGTCGCCCACTCCACCCTCTGTCTCAGGCACCGGCGCAAATTAAAACACGGCCAAAGCGACGGGTCGTTCTAGAGCCTCAGAGAACCTTTTCACCTTCACAGGGGCTTTCATCTTTGAGGTCAGCCTGCGCGAAGGTTTTCTTTGTGCGCACTCCACCAGCAGAAGCAGCAGCAGCAGCAGCGTCCTCGAGGAAGAAGAAGGAGAACCCTAAGTCGAATCACCACCTGCAAGATGAGTCGCGGAAGTGGAGGTGGATACGATCGCCACATCACGATCTTCTCTCCCGAAGGCCGTCTCTTTCAAGTAGGTCCGTTCCACTACCGCACACTCCCTTCTCTCGCTCTCCGCCGATTATCGGACGTCGACTCCCCTTCGCAGTCTCGCCCTAGTGGGTAGATTGAATAATCGAATTTGCGGTGCTTCTTCGGTTGCTTTGGCGAATGACTGCCTTCGCGATTCCTAGCGATCGGGCTCGGGCCACTGGCAAAATTAGCATAAGATCTGCAAATTTGGTCGTTGATTTTTATTGGAATGAGCTAGATTGAGTGTTTTGTGGCTTCTTGGGTTGAATGTTGTGCAGAGTATGCTTTTAAGGCAGTTAAGGCTGCTGGAATCACCTCGATTGGTGTCCGAGGTAGAGACTCCGTTTGTGTAGTCACTCAAAAGAAGGTCCCGGTGCGTGTAGTATTTCAATTACCGTAGAATGTTTTTTCCCAGCTGGTCTTGAGCTCAAGTTCTTGTGTTTTCTCTGACATGGATTTCTTTTTACAGGACAAGCTCCTAGATCAGACTAGTGTGACGCATCTTTTTCCTATCACGAAGTTCCTCGGCTTGCTAGCTACTGGAATGACGGGTTTGTTGCTCTCGATTTTTAATGTAGTCTCCTGTATGGTAAAAGTCTGTTGGTCTGTGTGCTTGTACAAACTTAATAAATGGTTCTGTGGGTTTTGATATTTTTGAAAGCGAGCTGTGTAGTGTGTGGCATCTGGAGCTAAGACATGTGCATTAGCTTGTGTTGATAAAAAAGCTTTTACGATTAGTTTCGTTTGTATGGTAAAGTTGCTTTCTTCTCTAGACAGACATAGAGTTCGTTTAGTAGAAGAAATAGGATAGTTAGTCGTGCAAGACTACTCTTAATGAGATAGGCGTTGGAACTGTTTAGTGATGTGGGCATATCTAATTGAATGTGCCGCATGGTACTCAGCTTTTTCACTGCATCATCTACAGTACATACTCTACTGCGATGATGTGCTACAGTGTTGTGTATGTTAATTACACTATTCCAATGGCATCGATTCTACTTCTCTCTCTGAAATTTGCTTTGTAGCCTCTGACTTTGTCATTGTTGTTTTATAGCTGATGCTAGGACATTGGTTCAGCAAGCACGGAATGAGGCAGCTGAATTCCGCTTCAGATATGGATACGAGATGCCTGTGGATGTATTGGCAAAATGGTTAGTACTGCATAGTCAGATTGATCCTGCAAGATACTGGCATTGAGTGATTAAACGCGTTATGGGGCGTCTGTTTGAATTATTGCTTCATGCCATTTGTAGACTAAGGATTTTTTCAAACGGAGGGAAGGGCTATATATTAAGACTTAGAAGCTGTGTATCTCATGTATTTATTTGTGCCCTTCTCGTCCCTAATGAAGGATATTTATACAGCTGGAGACAACCAAAGTTGACACATGTGTTGATAATTGTGCTGGCACGTTTATTTGATCTATATGAAAACATTTGGATCCCCATATTTGATTTTCTTATCAATGATCATGATCTTATTTGACTTTGTGATTTGAGATGCTAATAAAAATGAAAGAGAGATGCAGCCCAAAGAGTGTAACGGCATCTTTTCATTCGACAATTTCTAAATCTCTCTAGTGTCAAAATGCCTCAAATGTTTACCTTCTATGTATTGCCACTACTGTTACCAATATTCTGTGAAAATCTCTAATTGTGCTTTCTGTATGTAATTCCTTCCTGTTGTTATGAGCAGGACCTCTTCTTCACACTTACTTTATGGTCAATTCTCCTGTTCGGCTTACTTTGCGTTCTTTTGAATATCAGGATAGCAGACAAGTCCCAAATTTATACTCAACATGCTTATATGAGACCACTGGGAGTAGGTTGGTCTCTACTCATTCTCCCAGTTGTTAGATTCCTCTGCTGACTGATTCTGGCACATGGAGCACTTCATATGCTTCAGAATGCACCCTTATTTTTTCCCCCCCAAGGATCTTCATTTTCTTTGTTCCCCATCCATCCATTCCTTTCAGCAGATGTGATAATTAATTTTTTCTGCATACTTATGCTACTCTTCTATTGTGATTGTCTCTTATTGTCACTGGAAGTTGCAATGGTCTTGGGCATTGATGAAGAGTTTGGACCAAGATTATACAAATGTGACCCTGCTGGCCACTTCTTTGGACATAAGGTATTTTACGTTTTTTTCTGCATTTGTCCATCACTATTTCGTTTGACAACATGGCATTGTAAGGAAATCAACAGATGTGTTGTGATGTGGTTTTATGAAATATGGGCACTTTTTGGTCTGCAGTCTTTGATATATGCATTACCATCTCAGTTGTCTGGTTTTCAGTGTCAATCTCTTTTTCGTCCATCTCTTCGAATGTAGCTTATTTCCATGAGAGAGTCGAAAAATTCTTCCAAGTATGTGTTGATCCATTTCATCCATGTGCCTTGCTGCTTATACTGAAGAACATTTCTTGTGCATTTACACCCCCTTGATCTTATTCTACTCAATGTGTGCAACTCGTGGTGCAGTGAAATGAACTCCTCAGTAAATGTAACCCTTCTTTGATATGTTATTCATCGAGGAGATAATAGCTCTTCTTTTTTATATAGGGCTTGTGGACTGCACATAATCTTCATTTATCTCTCCTTATCGTGGTTGCTTAACTGCATGCATAGCTATCAGTGGATGTCGCAGGTTTCCTGATGACAAAGAGAAGTGTCATGTGTCTGCTGTCAATGGCATATCTAACAACAATTTGAATTATAAAATTTTATTGACTAATATTCTGTTATTGCCCATAATGACGCCACACGTGAGGACAAATGATTATTTTTTATTATGATGTCTCTGAACCAAATAATTGCATCCAGAGCTTATTAGATTGTTTATGGTAACGTGTTTCAGGCTACTAGTGCTGGATCAAAAGAGCAAGAGGCAATTAATTTCTTGGAAAAGAAAATGAAGAATGATCCTGCATTTTCATACGAGGAGACTGTGCAGGTAGATGTTTTCTCAAAATTCGTACGATTCAATTGGAGGATGCAGTAGGTTTTTTTTTTTTTTTTAATCCGGTTTTGGTTTTCTTTCTCCCACGTACGATATTCTAAGAATCGGAGAGTGACTTTTTCCTTTCCCAGTGATATTATCCTTTGCAAATATGGCAGATGGATGCTTCACTGTTAAGCTCCTTTAAATATACATGTTTTGTAATTATTCTTGTTGGAAAGAGTTTTACATTGAAGTCATTATTCCAGGTCTTTCTAATAGTTTGCTCATTTCTTTAATTGAGGTCTGATGTTAGTTTTACCTTTTCTCTGTAGACTACAATTTCAGCCTTGCAATCTGTTCTTCAAGAGGATTTTAAGGCTAATGAGATTGAGGTACATATCTGTTTGTTGTTATGTGTGTTGGTAGATTAGGGTTGTTTCCCTGCCATTGCTTGAACATCTTTTGCTCGATGGATTGTCAGTGACAGATTGTGGTCATTCTCCAATTTTCAACGTTTGCATACTTTGAATCAGTGTAGTCCACTTATGGTCCAACGGTTCATAGATTAGTGGCAAGCAGCTGCTAGACATGGAACATAAGGCAAAAGATCACTTCCTAGTCTTCCTTTTACACTTGCCTTTCGCAGTGGAAGTTGCATACTTGCTTTTTGTAGGAAATGCATAATAAGGTAACATCCTTGTTAAGGCAGGCATGAAAAGGGCAATGAGAACACACCATCAAGTTCCCATTATGAGTATAGCCCATAAGTTGAACTTGATCTTCCACTTTGGCTGGCTCGACGCGTTATGTTGTTTGTGGAATTATCTTAACAAAAGCTGCTGAAATGCATGCTTTTGCCATGTTGACACAAGACATTCATTTTGCATGACGAGTCCTCATACAGTGTTTGTGGAACATGTTATTCCATTGGAAATGACAATTTTTATGAAGCTCTTTTTTTTTATCATCTGATGATAAATCCTGTAATGTTTATTGTAGGTCGGGGTGGTGAGGAGTGATAACCCAGTCTTCAGGGTTTTGTCCACTGAGGAAATTGACGAGCACTTGACTGCAATTAGCGAGCGCGACTAAGCGGGGGATGAACCTGTTTGAGAAATACCTGTCCAAGTATTTCGTGTTTCCAAAGATGTTCCGGAGTTTATCCACAATTATCCAGGGGATGCCATTTGTTGGTTTTCCATTTCTGTTATCGCAAAGTTTGTAACATTTGCTTATGAAATTCTAGTTTCAGATGACAATTCAAAAGGATGGTGGATAGTAACGAAGCAGTGAGACCTATTCGATCTACACGGTTTCCTTTTATCTGTGAGTGGCCTGCCGAGCGGTAGAGTTGATTGGTTTTCAGATCATCTACCTTACGTTAAGTGATAGTCTTTAAGCGTGTAAACCGAAACATAAACGGTAGAAAGTTTAACTTAGAACACAATCGATATCCATATCGAAGTCTGCTTACTGAGCTAAGTTGCACTGGTGAGGTCATGAGGTGCTTTGGGTTTATTTCCTAGCCATCCTTATCCATGCAGAGAACGTGAAATCAACGTGGTACAAGAGTCTCGTCTCTGTTACGTTATCCTTGTTCACGCAGAGAATATGAAATCAAGGTTGTACAAGACAATCGCCTCTTTGTTGAGTTATCTAGTTGGAAAAGTAGGTTAAGGTTCTTGCAAGCATGTGTCACGGGCAGGATGTTCCTAAGCCTCCATCCTTGCGTGTATAGGATGTGACAGACCGGAAATCTCGTGTCCAAACCTCTGCCTCATAGATATATCCTTGGGTGAAGCTTGATGGTGTCATCATGAGGAGTGAACGATGAAGTAGGAATGAAGAAATTGATTCGTGGGAGCAGTGTCAAAATGGTTTGTGTTAGGAGTTTTAGGATAAAAGGATTACATCTTTAGAGAGTTTTGAAAGTAGGGTTAGCCTCCTCTATACAAACTGCTAGGGTGCTGATGTTGCTCTTTTGATGAGGACATGGCAGGCCAAAATTTGTTGTTATGCTTGTAATGTTGTGTTTTTCTTGCTCAATGCATAGGATGCCTGAGCTAAGTTGGGCATGGTATGACCCGATGCATGGAAACCATTCATCGTACTATTCTGAGGGGCAACATCATACGACAGACTAGCCTAGTGAGTTCACGACCACTAAGCGCCACATGGGTTGATTCCACGGTTGAAATCTACCGGTTCGCGATAATTTGGTATTAGAGCAAGAGTCCCCTCAATAAGTTAGTGGGTTAAAAGAAAACCTATCATCCACCCGATCCTACGAGGGCAGAGAGTGAATTGTTGAGGCAGCCATCATCCCAACAAAGGGGCAACCATCATGCCCGAACAAAGCGTGGCTCTTGACCAGCTTCTAGGATGATGACGGGGGCACAAAGTTTGTGGTCCACCTAGTCCCACGAGGGCGGAGAGTGAATCGCCATAGGTAGCCATGCTCGAACAATGTGCGATTTTTGACTAGCTTCTAGGATGCCAATGGGAACACAAGCAAGAAATCGATTCCTCAGTAAATTAGGATAACATTCCTGGATCAAGGCGATGAAACTTAAGAAGGATCTACTACCACGTTTTTCAACAAGGGGTGAAATCTCCATTAGTCGACTGGATGTAAGAAGTGCTTCGTAGGCAAGAGAAGGTACTGTCGGTAGGCGCGGTTGGCCCTAGTACCACACTTGACACGCAAGTGACCGAAGAAGCCTGAACGGCTATTAATCCAAGAGAAGCTATCTATGGTGAACATTTATTTTGTTGGGCGAGCACCCGCTATCCCATGAAAGTCCCTACAATGGCGTTGATGGTGAAGCAATGCGGGGAAGCAACAGAACAACTTGCAACGGGAACGTTGCGGAATTCCATGGGGGAGAATATCATTGGCCGGATGTTCCTAAGCCTCCATCTATGCATGTGTACGATGTGACGGATCGGAGGTCTCGTTTCCAAACCTCTCCCTCACATATATACCTTTAGGAGTGAAGCTTAATGGTGTCATCATGAGGAGTGAGCGATGAAGCAGGGATGAAGCAATTGGTCCGTAGGAGTAGCGTCCAGACAATTTATGCTAGGAGTTCTAAGATAGAAGGATTATATCTCTATGGAGCTCTCAAGGTAGAGTTAGCCTCCCATATGTAAATTAGTCAAGAGTTGATGTCGACCTCCTGATAATGTCATGGCAGGTTGAAATCAGTTACTGTACTTACAGTATTCTGCTTGTCTCGCTCAATGCACAAGACGCTTGAGCTAAGTTAGGCGTGATACGGTCCCGTACATGGAAGTCATTAGCCGTACCGTTCTAAAGGGCAACATCACACATCAAGTTGGCCTAGCGGGTTCACGACTAGTAGGTGCCGCACGAGCTGATTCCTTGGCTAAAATCTACTGGCCAGTGACACATGGATCTCTCATTAGTCCAATATATGTGAACACCCGTGACTAGTGAACTCATAGGTTTACTTGGTCCACGTGAATCCCATGTATTGTATAGAAGGTAACAAAAAAGTAGCAATCCAAAAGTTTGTGCACGAGTTCCGGCTTCAGATTCAGTTGTGCGTCTAGCAAAAGTGCAAAAAAAAAAAAAAAAGGAAGAAGAAGAAATGACGAGACTTCGGGCACGGAAAAACCAATTGGGACTCGTGGAAGGACAGACCTTGATTTTTTTTTTTTTTGTCGCGAGATGTCGAGTTCTGTACTCGCTCGGACATTGCAATCTTCTCCTCCTCTTTCAACACTCGACTGTGAATATCAACGGCGGTGTTGAGACTTGTAATTTGATCCACAAGTTGGAAAAGTCGGTCGCGACTCTCTGCGTCGTCCCGGTGCGGGCCCCACCACCGAACTCGACTTCGCTCGGCCCCACCCAATTTTTTTATTTATTTTTGATTCTCCTGGAGACACGTGTCCGCCACGCCAGCAGATGCTTTACGTTGGCGTTCCCCATCAAACGACGACCCGCAAAAGGGCGGAAAAAACATTCACTTTGTCATCAGAGCACATACAAATCAGAAAATTCGAAAGGAATGGAGAGAGGAGAGGGAGATGCTGCGAGCATATCTCTGTTGGGTCTCCGGGATGCCTTTAGCGGTTGGAAGAGATTTGTCGTTGGAGTTGAAAGCAAGTCTCCTTCAGGTTCCCCACACCTCCCTTAACCTTTTTATTCTCTCTCTCTCTCTCTCTTCCTTCCTCCTCTGTGGATGGTTAGGGTTTTGCACCGCCACCCCCCCCCCCCCCCCCCCCCCCCCCCCCCCCCCTGCCTGCTCTTCATCCTCATGTTCAGGTCTTGATTCTTCCCATTCTTCTGTGTCTTGTGCTCCGTTTTAGGACTCATCCCCGATTCTCGAGTCTTCCCCCTTTGCTGTTTTGTATCGAGTTGTTTTTTTCGCTTTTGGGCTGTCGACGTCTTTTTCTACGCGCGATTGATTTCTTTTTTTGGGAAAGAGTGTGATTTGCAGACTCATGGCGACGGCCACCATGGCTACTGCAGCTGGTGCTGCCGCTTTATTGTACTACACCATGAATCGCAAGATGCTGACGGAAGCCTGCCCTCATGATGACGACGACGATGGTCACGTCGGGTCCGGCCACGCTCCTTTGGGCGGCGTCGACCGGGTTTCCCACCGGCTCGTTCAAGCGCCGGCCACTTGGCTGGAGACCATCGCGACCCTGGCCGAGACTTTGCGGTTTACTTATTCGGAGACCCTCGGTAAGTGGCCTATTGGGGATTTGGCATTCGGGATCAGCTTTCTTCTCAAGAGGCAGGTAATCACATTATTTCCTTCGCTCGTTTTAAAATCGTGTTGGGCTTCATTTGATCTTTGTCGCGTTTTTTTTTTCTTTTCTAAGTCGGATTCTGAAATCCTTGTTTAGATGTAAGACTTCATTAAGGTGCGCTGGCCAGTAGAGTGTGCATTTTTATGTGAAAGAGAAGTCTTTCAAACATGTTCAACTATGTGACCATGAAACAATGTTAGAAATGAGGCAGCCGAAAACCAAGTGATTGAGCTCATTGACTTTAATCGATAGGTTTAGAATCGTGCATCGAGATTGCTTTATTTTTTGTAGTCTGTACCAATTTGGTAGACATCCGGGGATTTCTGTGGGCGACGAGCTTATGGGATCCGGTTGGTACGTTTGATTCGCAAAATACCTCATTTTGTGAAGTTTTTCTAGATATAACGCTATCTAATCTCAATGTAACTAAGAAGGGGTTGTCGAGCTCTATAAAAATGGGGTAGTTCGATGTTAACTCACCGTGAGCATAGTGTCGACGAAGTCTTCTCTTGCAGAATGTGCATAGATGTTGCTGTTCCGATAGAGGATAAGGTCGAGGGAAATGTGATTTTGACAGGGGGCCAGCCAGGAAGACATCTAAAAAGATGTGTCGAAACAGAAATTACTGGAAAACTCATAGAGGTTCAGTTTGTTGATACATTAAAATTGAACAGCAGAATCCATCCATTCTTGATGGGAAAGTTTTTTTTTTACTCATGTTGTGTTTAAGCAATACCTCTCTCTCCTTAACTAAATGTCCTCGGGTACTTTGGGTGCTTATTGCGATAGGAGACTTTGTATTATCATATAGCTTCCCTTTTTTGTTTTTTAAAATTTACGCATGATACTATCGAGATACGAAAAACTCTGTTTCCTTATTTCCATGCTTCTAATCTTGTATTCATGTTTGCAGGGAAACTTACCAGTTGGCACCGTATTTGGTGGTAAAGATAGCTTACAGCTAAAAGGCCATGAAATTGTTGTTGAGCTTAGATATCTCCTGAATTTGTTGACTCTCTGTTGGCATTTTTCCAAAAAGACTTTCCCTGTGTTTCTAAAGGAGACTGGGTACTCTGTAGAGCAAGTTCTTCTTCATGAACCAAAAGCAGGAGTAAGTTACTTTGCAACAGATAACTTTAGCATAGCTTGGCTTCATAGAGAAAACTGTGCCATATATGCTCTGTGGTTACAATTTGTCCGCATTCATTTTGCAGATTTTGAAGCCAGCTTTTACCATTTTGGTTGATCACAGCAAAAGATGTTTTCTTTTACTGATTCGTGGAACACACAGCATTAAAGATACTCTGACTGCTGTTACCGGAGCTGTGGTACCATTTCATCACAGTGTTGTACGTGAGGGGGGAGTTAGTAACTTAGTTCTGGGGTATGCGCATTGTGGAATGGTTTGCAGCTGCTAGGTGGATTGCCAAGCGTGCAACTCCTTGTCTCCTCAAAGCGCTTGGCGAATATCCTGATTATAAGCTCAAGGTAAGAGTCTTGCTTGTATCGATCATTCCGTTCCTCATAGAATGAAATGCAAGGTTTGTAGGGGGAAAATGAGTGTTTAGAATTTAGAAGCAGTGCTTGTTATCATTTATCCCTTAACTTTGTAATATATGTTCTTGTTGTGATTATGGCAATGAATCATATTAATTGCAATATGCTTTTGTGAATTGGTAGATTGTCGGGCATTCATTGGGTGGAGGCACAGCGGCACTTTTAACGTATGTTTTGCGTGAGCAAAAGGAATTGTCAGCTGCTACGTGCTATACATTTGCTCCAGGTTGGTTCTTCTGATGTAGAAGCCTTGCCTTACATTTTTTGTTCTATCCTACTCCGTAATAAATTCTAATAAAACATCTTGTTTTGGTATATTCTTGTTCGTCAGTACATGATTTTTGTCCACCGCATTAACCGAATGTAATATTGGCAGCTGCATGCATGACTTGGGAATTGCAGAATCTGGCAATGACTTTATCACCACTATAATAAATGGGGCTGACCTAGTGCCTACATTTTCAGCAGCTTCAGTGGATGATTTGCGAGCAGAGGTAGCCTTTTATGTGATTTGCAGTTTGTGAGAATAATATCTCTTATCTTAATTGCCCTTGATCAACTTGTTTGGTGGTATTTTCAGTTGGCAGTTCTATTGCAGTAGTTATAATGATTTCCGGCATGCAAAGTTAGAAAGGAGTTACAGACCCAAAAAAAGGAGTTATTTCATGATAGATATGAACAGTGAAAATCAAGACTGTATTCTCACACAATCATCTGGTGTTACACGTTTGTTTAGCTTTGGTTTTTCCTTTATGCTTTACTTTTTTGGTTACCTTCCTTTGAGATCGCTGATCTTTGAGATTTGTCTAGGATAATGTTGATTTTGGTGGAAAATGTTCAAAGCAGTCTCTGCATTTGGTGATCTACTAATGGTTGAACAAGCCTCAGTATTTGTTAGTTTGAAGTAGTTATTGATTGATTGATTGATTCGCCATGCAAACTATAGTTGTGTGTATCTTTGATGAGTTTGTCGATTCATTTTGATTGAAAGCTAGGTTTTAGGTCTCTACTCTACATGAGTATTGAGCTTGATCCATGTGACCTTACAGATAAACAAGCAGAACAGAGGAAGCACATTTTAAGCTTACCCTTTTAATATGGTGTAATCCTACATAAAACTCATTTTTACTGGATAGTTAACATTATTAGTCTAAGAATCTCTGGGAAAGGGGAAGTTATAAAATTTTTATTCATCTGCTAGACCCATATTATTAAGTTCATTCTTCCCTTGTTGGTTGTATTGTATAAGCTTTTTCTATGTGATAAGGGTAATATTCTTGGTGTGATTAATGCCTGCCAAACACTGAAAGACCACCTGTTCGATTCTTTCTCATTGTCTTGAGCTGAAATCTGGTTTATAATATTCGCAAAATAAAGGACCTTCTGTTCAATTCTCTCTCATTGTCTTGGACCAAAATCTGGTTTCTAAAATTTCAAAGTCCACTTTGCTCTTTTAAGGTTACTGCATCTGCTTGGCTGAATGATCTGAGGAATCAAATCGAGCGCACTCGCATTCTTAGCACTGTTTATCGATCTGCATCGGCTCTGGGATCCCGTCTTCCATCGATGGCCAGTGCAAAAGCAAAAGTTGCTGGAGCTGGAGCTATTCTGCGTCCAGTTTCAAGTGGAACTCAGGTAATTCTGTCCTGGTATCTTCACTACAATTTGTTTGTTTTGACATGGATAAGTTGATGGGTGAAAGCATGAGTGTTTTGTTTGCATGTTCTTCAACATGCATCAAGTGATGGCTGTCCATGGTTTTCTGTGTCAAAGGTGGTTATGAAGCGAGCACAGAGCATGGCGCAGGCTGCATGGACACGTCCTAGCCTTCGTTTATCTTCATGGTCATGCATGGGTCCCCGTCAGCGAGCCACTACCTCTCGTTCAAGTTTCAAGGAGGAAAGTAACCTAGAATGTTCAAGCTCTGAGAGAGCAAACGGCGAGCGTCTTCTTTCTTACCAGCGCAAAACTATGATGGGACTGTTGAAACTTCCTGTATCTTCTGCTGAAGGGATTGAATGGACATCCTGAATGTTCATGTTCTGAAGAAGTTAATGAAGATGCCGATTGAATGCTGATGGGGACGATGGTGAGGACCTCACCTGTGACAATAGGAATGAGGACCGTATGACTGAAGTCGAGTTGTGGCAGCAACTAGAGCATGATCTATACAGTAGGAGGGATGGTGAGGAGACGGATGTGGAGAAGGAAATTAGAGAAGAAGAAGCAGCTGCAATGGCCGAGGTAGGTGAAGCACAGCCTGAGAGCTCTGCCACAGAAATCAAGGAAGCACACAGATTCTTCCCTCCAGGGAAGATCATGCATATAATAACCCTTCTTTCCGATGAAGCTGAAAGTGACACCCCTAACACCAGTGAATCAGACACTAGTTTGGAAGCGAAGTCGGGATTTTCCTTACTCCGCGTTCATTATACAGTAAAATCAGGTTGTCTCAAACTATGATTGCTGACCACTTCATGCCGTCTACAGACGACAGATTGAAAAGCTCATAGAAGAACTTGAGAAGGAAGGAGTAGGTGAGGAAGGTGATCATAGCTTCACTGAGAACACAAGAGAGGTTGTATTATAGGAATGAGAAGACATTAATTTCTTCGGATGACCATCACGCCACAGCCTCTAGGCTTTTGCAAATTTGACCACCTTTATTTCCCCGTGGAGGGAAAGTTCTGTAGCCTACTGACAGTGTTAGTTTCTGTGCTCTAGCTCTTCTTGGCAACAAAGGTGCCCAAGGTTTAACAGGTATGACCTCAGTACAGTTGCCCATATGCTAACCCATTGTAAAGTTTTTGGATTTAAATTAGATCTCTTTGTTTTTTTCGTTTTTTTCTCAGTCTGCTTTCACCCGAAAAAACAACTTTTTAATGCATTTTTTTTTTTTTTTTTTTTTCTTTTTTTTTTCTTTTTTAA
>JAGVVM010007314.1:0-22383 GCA_019149425.1 Psidium friedrichsthalianum
CCCGTCTGTAGCATGCACATATTGTGAACGGGTTGGTCATAACTGGATGCGTGTTAGTATGAGCCTCCTTCCTCTATTCTACTCGCGTTTAGATGAATAATGATGATACGTGTATACGTTGTATCTTTCCACTTATCTGTGGAGTTAAGAGTAGTAATAGGCATGCAAGTATACGTATGACTTCTTTTATTACACTCTGTAATTTTTGATCACGGCTCTCAACTTTTAGTACGGTTTAAGACATCTCTTGTATACTGAGAGTATCTAGCCCATGAGTGTTCTATGGAGATATGTGGAGTTGTTGGGATTGAAAATTTATTCTTTTTGTGTATGAAAAAATTGTGATCCTTCTGCATATGTCTATGTGGCCAGCATTTGTCTTGCCAAGGACAGCTCCGTTATGCGTCTGGCGAGTAGTTTCGGCCACATAGACAGTCCTTGTTTCTTGTTGTCTCAGGAACAATATCGAATTATGCTTTCCCGTTTGTCTCCTACTAGGCCCAGCTAGCTGGCCGATCGCTTAATTTGTATCAAGCGAGCACATGTCAGATAGAAGGCAAGCACTCACAACTGGTTTCGGCCTGCCATGACCTCATCAAGAGAGCGGTATCAGCTCCTGACTAGTTTACACACGAGAGGTCAACCCTGCTTTCAGAGCTCCTAAGGGATGTATTATGTTTAATCCTAAAACTCCTAGCACAAACTGTTCTGACATCACTCTCAGGGATCCAGTTGTCTAGTAACCTCTGCATCGCCCATTTACTATGTTGACACCAGCAAGCACCACTTCAAGGTTATACGACTGTGAGAGAACCCCGGAACCCAACTTGCTCGATCCCCCACGATCCTCCGCATCGAACGTAGGGACACGAAACAACCGGCCTGTGTCACATACATGGTAGTCACATGGAACCTAAAATTCATTAAAAAGGAAGAGTAAAAAGACAGGATATTTATATTTTGCTGGCCCAATATTGGCATTCCCTTCTAACACGGGGACGATCTTCAGATGTTGTCTAAAGCTCCTGATGAACATAAAAACTGCTGTATGAACAGATTGATAGTAAGTACTTCTACTTTATGGAGAATAATCCCATCTCCTCTCTCTGCCCCGGAACTCTGGGCAAGCTATGTTTCTTTAAATGTATCTTTCAAGAAAAGACCTTTACACATTTCTAGCTTGATCAATTGAATGTTTGGATAATTTCAAGGTGGAAACAGGCAAAGGCCATAGACTTTTTCACTTTAGCTTTTGTCTTTACATGCTTTATGTGGTGCATACGTTTCATTTATGTGGAGTATAGACTAGTACATTTCTTCTGGTGAGAATCATTAGTGGGTTTTAGCTTCCTTGGGCATAGAGAATGGCATTTGTTGGGTAAGGTTATTCTCTCACTAATCCAGGAGCACAAATCATGGATAGGCTAATTCATTTCACTCAAGAAGAGATGTGACAATTATACTTCGTTGGAAAGAACAGAAGTGTCCCAATGGCACTCCTATTTCTCAAACAGACAACAAGAGAATAGGGAGACCCAAATAGTTCAAGAATTGATTCATGAGTACTGCCATAATGATGATGATTTGGCTCATTGAGATCTCATAGGAGAGTCAATTCCCCATGGAAATGACGACCAAAATGTCAATAACGACGAGACGAGAGGCAAAAACAGCAGCCTCGAGTCTGAGGCTTGAGGCAGTGGCATTATAATTCTTGATAAAGCCTGGAATATGAGTTCCAAGGATCTGACTTCAAGTGCCCTCTTCCTCTTGATCCTTGGCTGATAAATCTAGTTCTCCTATCTCTTTTCTTAATGGTGAGCGTTTGAATATCTCATGTTGGTTACAGCACAATATCATCATATTTTGGCTTGGTTCTCTAATTGATTTTTTTACGATCAACAATTTATGTTTCTTGGCAAATTGACCCTTATTAATCTGCATAGCTTTAGCAATTGCTTTGTATCAAGTTTCTTTGTTGAGTGTGAGTGACCACATCTCCATTAAATTTATCTTATTTGTGCTGCTATATATTTTTTCAGAAAGTTGGAGCTCTGATAATATGTTGAGAATTTAGACTTAGGCAGAAGCATGGTTTTGATATGGATGATAGTTTTTGGTTTGAATGTGTGCAAGTGTATCTGTGTAGTATGTATTTGGTAGAGGATGGACCAAGGACAAGGTAGGATAGTCCAAAGATATAGGTCATGGGATGAAGGGAAAATATAATTTCATTAGTTGAACAAAATAGTTTCACAAATTTAGTCGATAGAGGAGTATTAATGGAGGAGCTAAGGAGCTAAGGATGTGGTTTATGAGTTCACTCCTCTCACGTCTACATGAATGAGCCTAGCCCTTTTATAGGCAATCTCCACCGGACATAGTTGAAGAGATATTTTAGGATACTTCTAGATACAACCTTTTATACTACAACTACTCCTTAAATGACTTCTCTTTGTTTGTTTCTCACGTCCACTAGAGTAGTCTAGATTGGACTAGGAATTTCTATGTCAGAAATTGGATCACGTATTCCAACAATTTCAAATTAGCTCTGATCCTACGTAAGAGCTCTTCTGTGAGCCATATGTTAAATGCATTTCTGCTTCCCATGCTTTTAGGGCAAGTCTGTTTTTCTCCAACCCTCTTGATAACAAAAGTTTTCATGTCTTTTTCCAACTAGAATAAAGGGCTCGTGCACATCCGCTCACACTGTTGACATTCATCTTTTTGAATTCACTCTTCTTCCAGCCTATACAATTTGTCATTACATAATTCTATTTTGCTCTCTTTAATCAAGTATGAGAGGCAAATCTCATGCTTAACTGAAATTGTATTGCTTTATGGTCACTGTTAGGTTCATATCTAATAGGTTTAGGTTTTCTTTGCTCACATACTTCCTTATCTCCAAAGGTAGGATGACTGAGATCTTCATCGGCTCCATGTCCTCATCAGTTTCATCCCCATTTATGTCAACTTTTACTGCATCAGTTGCTAATGCAGCATCCCTCTGTATCCTTAGCTCCTTTCTCATTTCCCTTGCTTGAAAGAAGTCTTCATCATCAGATAGAATTTGTTCATCATTGCTCCTGGTTAATGTGAGTTCATATTTTGGATCATCATTTTCAATACCACTATAGTCAAGTTTCTCACCATCCTCTGTTGCATTCCCGGCATCAATCTCTCCCAGTAATTATTCTCGTCACTCTCACCATCATCTATCTCACTACCTTCACCCTAGCTATATTGAAGCCCAGCCTCAGCTCCAGTCGCAACTTTAGCCCTGGCTTCATCTTCTAACTCAACCCCAAGTCCATATTAATCTCCCACTTAAACCCCAGCGTCAACTTCAACTTCATGCTAGCTAGCACCTCCATATTCAAGTCGACGCCCAGCCCCTTACCCAATTTCAGCCCCGCTTGCATCTCCTAAGTTAATCCCAACCCCAACATCATCTAGTGATTCAGCCGCAACCTCAAATTCATCTATTAAATTAACATTGACAGCATTTTTCAATTCCCCCCTTTGGCAAAAATATCTAATGAATCCATTCCTGATCCCTGGACCCACAAATTGCAACACTAGATTATTGCTGGAAATCTGCATATCCCCATTCTTCAAGGCATTTCCGGGAGTTTAATACTGTAAATCTTGAAATTTATGGCCTAGTTTAAGGATATAGAACACAAATGTGATATATGACATTTCCAAGAAAGTGTTCAACAAGACCAGTATATATGAC
The DNA here is from genome assembly GCA_019149425.1 of Psidium friedrichsthalianum. Classification (NCBI taxonomy): domain Eukaryota; kingdom Viridiplantae; phylum Streptophyta; class Magnoliopsida; order Myrtales; family Myrtaceae; genus Psidium; species Psidium friedrichsthalianum. The sequence continues at coordinate 3,740 of JAGVVM010007314.1, forward strand.
ATTGTTGGGAAATGGTGTTCGATTTGGAACAAATACCAAAAGCACATGTTTATACTCCGCCTTTTGTTCACACAGATACAAGAGTCGATCAAATGAAATACATGACAAAACCCTTTTGCAACTATAAAGATAAGATGTAAGTAGGCTGACTATTTTATTAGATGTTGAATAGGTTATCATTGTCGTGCTTCCCATAGAAACACCCAAACACTTGGTCTGAGAAATCCCCAAGACGTTGACACTCTTTGTACTCGAGAAATCAGTTGAATTGAAGCTTAGATTTGGTTCACGGATTTGGCAAGGAAGAGGAGAGATATGTTGTTTGTTTTGAGCATACGTCAGAGATGTGCATAACCATGTCAAATTTGTTTGCTCTGATGTTGTCCACGCGTGTTGCCATGTCAGACTTTCAACGAAACTGTGTTGTGAGGTACTGTGGGGTCACCAATACACATTTGGAGAATTGGAAAACTGAAAAAAAAAAAAGTTAAAGGTATTGGTATCTCGGGGAAAATTTTAGGTTTTTGGTCGGATTTTCACTTTCGCTTTACTAGGCATGTCCAAAATTCTATATTATTGTACAAGGATGTGTAAGGACTCATGCTTGAAGATTCTCAGTGGTGTGCTGCATGTACGATTAACTTGGGAATGGTGGCACACATAATTTGTCTTCTTTTAGATGTTTTAGAGTTTTGGCTTGATATCCTCGATTTGAGGCTCATTATGGATGATTGGAGATTACAATCAGCACAACGGTAGTACAATTATCAACCTGATGTGGGACATTAGCGTCAATTGGAGCAGAATATTGGGTGGAAATTGATTGACTAGCATGCGCTTCCATTCAATACGTTGAATGCTCAAATATACGGGCTGGCTATTTGTTCACTGTATATGGTTGCGCTAAATGCTGGTTGATGCGTATCCGTCCTGTGGTAGAAGATGGGAAGCAAAGCTAGTTGTGTTTGGCAACGCAAGAGGGCATAAGAATTCGACCAATGAGACAAATAGAGGGACTAAAACTTATCTTCTGTTACTAAGGATGGAAATCTTAATTTCCCCGAGTCATCTTATCCAAATTAGAGACATTCACAGGAATTCATGAAGATCATCTTATATTCAGTGGAATAGATATGTGAAGGTATGCATGTTGAACTACGAGCTCTACTAATGGTAATCGAATATTAATGGGCATGATGTAACTCATTTCCATGGACTTTTTACGGTGTAAACGTGAAGGCCAGTGATCACTACCATGATTTGCTTTCTCTTTTAACTTTTTGGCAATTACTGTGAATCACTGAACTTGGTTACTGCTCTGAATGGATTGATGATTGTTGGGGCTCTCAAAGGCGTCAGCAAGGAATATCTAATATGTTACCTTGCGATGAGCTGGTGCTGGTGTTCTTATATCTTTGTCAAGGACACATGACTATATAAGGTCCTCGCAGTCGAAATCCAACTTTTACTTTCTCAGGAGTTGACCTTCAAAGTTCGTCAGGTAAGCCACTAAAGGGGACTTGAGAGGGCGCCTACTGCTCAGCAGAAGGTTGAAATTATGGTATGAATTGGCTCTGCTTCGGCATTGAGCTCTGTAGAAGGTCTTCCTAGGTTTTAGAAATTGTTCACCTGTATTTCTGCTAGATCATTGAGCATCCTTTGATGATAAACCACATATTTCTTTTGGTGCATGTCAACTTCACCTGTATTCCAATATGTATATAGGAGGCAAAACTAATTAGACTGGTTTCAACTCCTCATAAAGACACGTTAGCGCAAGGATAGGTTGTAAAAAGAGGATGATAGGCTTCTGACCTGAGAGAATCATCTTGCATTCCAAGCGAGCAATGAGTCCATGAACTTTGGAGATTATCTCTTTATCAGGAATAATGAAGAGTTATTTGAGAACTTAGCTGGTGAGACTTAACATTTGGAGAACATATGGCAGTGTTTCGATTCCAGTGACTGCAGAAGTTGAGCTTTTAATTTCGCTCGGGTGAATCTGACCTATGTACATCAGCTTATTGGATATTACTCCTACAGCAGATTCAATCTTTTTTATTGTTACTGATAGTGATCGCCATAAAATGGACGAAATCCTCATTGTAATGGTACTCGGGAAACAAAGAGAAGATGGGTATCGAAGGATATTTAAAGCAATGCAACTTTTGTACGTAAAAGTTAGTGGTTCGATAATTCGGCAATAGCATGGAACGCGAAGAACATTACTTCTCTGGGGTCTCTTGCTTTTGTTGTTCTATGTTGGAACCATGTTTTTGTCCTTTTCTGTAGGTATCGCCTGTTTGTTGCTGCTTATTGCTGGAGTCCAAGAGGATTCATTTTAGTTGGAGAGCCACACCAAACCATGGCGAGTTGATCAAAGGCAGTGTTGTAAGATGTGCATATTCGCGGAGTCTTCTTTCGCACTACTCTCGAACACGGAGTTCTGGTGAAGTAACTGACGATTGGAGATGAGAATGGCGATGTTTCAGCGTTACAGTATGGGATTAATTAAATTCCAATGATCTTCCCGTAGTCGTATAATCATCTGGTGTAAGATGCCCTAGGTGGCTGAGGGCTTTCCTTCTTAGAGTGAGGTTTAGGTCCCCACCACATGGTAAGGAAGATAGCCGAAAAAAAAGGCGTGGACAGCGAACAAAAACCACACACCGAAAGTAAATCGTCAATGGCCGATTTAAGATGTGGGAAATTTTCGGGCTTATCAAGATTACTAATGCATTGAAGATGAAGCTAGGAGATTTAAATTAGGTTTGGCCATTCTATATGTAATTTAATTGTCATCGCTAACCTCACCTCAAATCACTAGCAAAGGGCTCACTTCCCTCTCTTGATTCTTGATAACGAGGGGCCAAGCTATGGTGATTGATGTTGTGCTGAGGAAAAATTCCAATGATCTTGCCGTAGTTAATAAGATGTTCAATCTGTCATCATCCAGTTAGTTCATGTATTCTTCTCCAATACTTTTGGGGTTGTACTAAGAGAAAAAGATAGCAATCGTGAACTTTCCTAGTTGAACGCCGTTTATGCCTTCTTTTTGCCTTTACGACCTTCTTCAAGCTAACAGTAGACAAGGAATTGAGTTGAGGTCGATGCCATCCGAGAAAGGGTGGATTCAGTTGCCTCGGAATATGGAAATGTCGGGACAACATCAGGAGAAGCGAATGGCACTTTCAGGTCCTAACTTTCAAAGACATGAATACATGTGTAACATGGATTCTACTTGCTGTTTTTCTAACAACAGAAGTAGCTACTCAAATTTGGCAATTGGGTCCTACTTCGGAACGAGACACAGTAGTTGAAGCTGCGAGCCTCACAGTATCTAGCATTTAGTTCCGGAGCGTTTACCACTTGCATCTTCACAGATAAGATTTTCTTAAGCTTTCTGAACCGCACCTCCTCCTGGCTCTAATGGTATCTTCCAAATATATCGCTTAAAGCTGTGAATCCTATGATATGCATAAGAAGTAACGGAGACCTGGGCCAAAAACCTGGAAACTACATGCCTAAGCTTTTGCATTCCTACCCGGATCATGGGAAGGGATCATGGGCATTGACTAGCCAATCAACAGACGAGTCCCTCTTACGTACTCTTTTCTCCACCTTTCATCACCAAGTTTGCACCCTCTGATCATAGGCAACGTTCGCATTCTTTGGCTGTGCCACTACAGTGGAGTTTGTGGCATCCAAACAGCAGTCTCCCTTAAAACGTGTAGGAACCAAGAAGACTTCGTAGGGCCACTGGATTATAAAATTAGCAGCTTGGTTTTTCTCAGAAATTTGCATTCTTCAGGTCACAATTTGTCTATCTACAACTAATTCTTCTTTCCCTACTGCACACATCAAACATACAGTTGATGGCCCACAAAAGGACAGCATTGCAGTCCTTGGACTATGGCCAAAAAAGTCCTTCGATGACTCCAACTCCCAAACTATGCAAGCGTCGATTGATCATTCGAAGCTCACGGGTTAAGGATAAAGTTAATAGCAAGCCTTGTGGAAGGTAGGCAAAGAGTGCTGATAAAGATCTGATGAGGCTTTCGGCTGGACCGCAACTCACACCTTTGACAGAGCCCCGGCGGCAAACAGTAAATTTCTACGAGAGAACTGGTCCAAGAATGTGGAACATCAGCAGATTGAGTAAGAAGCTAAAATATTTCAAGTTCCAAAACAGGAAAATAGCCTATAGAGCACATCCAAGCAATTTACCTGCAATGTGTACACAGGAGTAGACTTGGTCGGCAAAGTTTTCAGTGATCTTAGTCTGCTTGTGTTTCACTTCTGTTGATGCATGTTAATCAAACTTCATCAATCAAATACCAGAGACTCTGACAAAAAATGTGCATGTGTGCATGAGTCTCCATATTTTCAAAGTTAAGCTGCAATCAAGCTTGAGTAATAGCCAATTCAGGAGCCTCTACTTAGCATCTAATTTCTCTGATAGACATCAGACCAATTACTTTGGACCACAAATCTTGTCCAGACTGTTCGGTGTCGATTCATGATATATGTGGCTATCAGGAAAGCTGGCTCAAATGCATTAAACCATTATTGATCCTTGATAACTTAGATTAACGCTTTAGTTGGTATTTACCCTTCTAGAGAAAGTTGCTGCAATATATGTACTGCAAATCATAATAGACCATCTCCCACGAAACAGACAAATTTGCAGTCAATAAACTGAACTTACTTTTCTTCAGCTCTGGAACTTTTGCGCTTGTAGTAACATCCCATAGTTTTACCGTGCAATCAGCAGAACCAGATGCAGAAGAGTACCTTCACAGCTACATTTCATAACCCCATATTAAGCAGCAGCAACCTAATGCAGAGGATTGCAAGATGCTAAATTTTCAAGATGTAAAATAAGCACCTGTAGGCAAGGGTCCAGACACAAGACGTGTGACCCATTAAAGGCGTAATGCATCGCCCACTTGAAAGGTCCCACATCATAATTGTGCCATCTTCATCTCCAGAAGCCATGTAACGACCTTCTGGTGACATAGCCAAAGACAAAATCATACTCCTATGGCCGATAAAAATGCGTACGCATTCTCCGCTTGCTACATCCCACAGTCGAACCGTTTTATCAGAAGAACCGGTGGCAATGTAGTTGCAGTTGGGATGCCATTGAACACACTGAAACAATAATTTGCATTATATAACATCTTTAAAAGCACCAATTACTCTGAGCATCTAAATGTCCCAAAAGATATGCATGTCCGGAAACATGATCATGTCTCACCACCGTTAAACTTCACACAAATTTTCAATCTTAATAACGTACTTCACTTAACATTATCAAAATACCTCTTAGAGAGCATTCCTGATTTCCCCTATCTTAAGGACAGAAACACTGCACCTAGTCAGAAACTGGGTGGAGATAAAAAGGCTATTTCTGTTTTATCATTCGTTACAGAAGCATGGGACAAGGATGGGTACCTACATAAAAAATGGATAAGTGGGCCTTTTATGGGGAATGACAATGACTTCTATCCTAGACAATGCTAATCCATCAATTCACTATGCGTCTATCAGCCTTAGATAATCTAATAGTTCAATAAACCCACACGCAAAATGCAGGAGAGTCGGACCTGATTTTAAAGTGCAGCTATTTTCATCCATGCTTAAAAAGCAACTAAATAGTATCAATGGATCCAAGGAAATTCTTGTTTTTATGTCGATTCATCTGATTTGTCTGTTGAACAGAATCGTGCTTTATATGCGACTCTAAAAATGCCCAAATTTATGATGTCACACACCAGTTTGTACCAAAACCACTGTATGACCACAGTGGCTACATTCAAATAAGTGAAATGTAATATCATAAAAGCTTACTCACATCAACATCAGACAAGTGTCCTGCCATTATCCTCAAGGCTGAATTCTGTCCATAGACCATAGCCTTGCTGTTCTGTCATGTGAAGAGCTGGCAAAGTAATGCCCTGCTGGACTAAACTGAAACAGAAGAGGATGGAAAAGAATCAGATCTACCTTGCTTTTTGACATGAGAGAGACCAAAAAGGGTACACAGTGGCGTAATCTCTATCAGCATGACATGGAACAAATTTCAGGAGCTAGCTTAAGAAACATGTGGAACCAAGATGCCTTGCCTGAACATCCCATACAGGGTAGTTGTGGCCCTTGTAACACACAATATTAGCATTCAGTTTTGTGCTCCATAACCGAACTGTGACGTCAAAAAATCACTAATTAGAAGTCTCTAAAAATTAGTAACCAGCAAAGGGCGGAATAACAGAAAGCTGGATGCGTATATGACGATAGCATACTCGTGGAGTCAGCTGATGAGGTGAGAATAAAATCACCCAAAGGACAAAAAGTGGCAGAATGTATAGGGCCTGAATGACCCTGGAACAGGGTGTAAGATCTCCTCCCACCATTTGGCCCCACTACCTGTTCACCATTAGTGGTATCATTTTCACCCTGCAACATAGCTGATACCGGCCCTATTTAGTAACCTGACCATGTTGCCAGAGAACCAGAAAACTGAAAATGTTTACACCAACTTACCAGTACCGGACTGCTGCCCAAGCTTAGCCATGTCCCAAACCTATGGAAGCACAATTATATGCTAGTAAAATTAGGATGAGAAGTAACAGCTTGCTATCATTAGCATTAAGGAATTACGAAGAACCTTCAACGATGAGTCTGCAAATCCACCAGCGACCAGAGACCCATCTTGGGATATTGATGAACAATTTAAGCTGAAACATTCAGCATGGTCAAACATGTGAGCGCACATGAAGCACAACATACAGTACAGTCTCAATTTGGTAGGACTAAGCTAACATAGCCATGCTCATACCTGTTATGCGTGTTGATAAATGTATAAAAGCTGATGGACGGCAGCGCCGAACTACTCAACTGCACCCGGTTTCTCAAGTCTTCAAGTATAGATTGCTCAACTTCTGTCGATCTGACGAAGCGGTAGGAAGGAATATCAATATCAGGCAGACAACTTTGGTTTCAATCACCAAGTTCCACTTGTTAGCTCATGTCCTCGAAAAAATCCATAATGAATAAGAGCAAAGAACCATTATGTGATGCTATCTATAGGTCCTCCCCCATCACAATGCATATACTTAAATGGTAATCAATGACAGTTACTATTTTCTCCCACAATTCGACGATGCTTGGTGTCTTAATGGAAACGGAGAACTTGACCAGCTCTCCAGTATGAGATTCTAATACATAAGCAATCCTTGCATTTCTTTCTAAAGCTCTCTTCTTCTTTCTATTTCTTGGTTTGGTTTTCTTCTTTGACTGATGAAGACCAACCCTACTAGCACCATCCATTTAAACCACTATGTAGCACAACAAATCTCTCAAATTAGACACCAAAGGAATCCAGTGACTTGATGTTAGACACATCAATCAAGCTACCTAATGAGAAATGAAACTTAACAAGGGGCTTTGAAAAGTACATTACTGGCAAAGCAAGCTCTGGTTTGACTCGTGGCGCCACAGATACAACATTAGGCTCTGGGCGCATATTTTTCCCAGCTGCACCAGCACCCTTGTCCTTTTTTGACTTTTTGACTGAAGTACTTTGCTTTCCCCCTTCTGACCTTTTCTGAATCATAAAGGCACATTAGTACCAAGTACAAGAATAATTCAAGATTTTGCTGCTAACACTCAGTAACTAAATGTGTTCTTGTAGTTTGAAGGCTGAAATCAGAAGAAATTTTCCAGATATCCACACAAGCATGAAATAAAAATAACAGAAGATGGATACCTTAATGTCATCCGAGTCTCCCTCTTTGGTTTCTCCATCAGCCTTCTCAGATTCTAAAAGTGGATTTCCAGCCTTCTCCAGGCGATCCTCCAAAGAATCTTCAAGCAACTACATTCCATGTACAATAACCGTAAAGGCTTTCTTCAGAGTAATTAAAGGACTTAATCCAATCAACAATAAAATAACTTGTCTTATTAATTATATTTGTGATAATTTTCTGATGAATGACAAGCAAAATGACAAATTGCAGCCAATGCCAACCTCTGTTGATAATCAAAACAGCTAAAGTTGAGTGATATTGCACAAAGACAGCACATAAACAAGGTACAGTGACGGGCAAAAAATTCAAATGCATTATTAACTGACCCCCCACTGTATCTCTTTGTGACTTGCTTGATTAGCAGCATCCTCGATGGTAAAGATCGTCTCTACTCCAACATCCTCAGAAATAGACATGGGCTGTCCGGGGGTAACTGCAAACATTTGGAACCAAATGCACAAAAGAATAATTACATTACATCTCGGAGAAAATATGAATGCTCAATGTGTTCAACAGTTTGGAGTTTACCTTGGAAGTTTATACGCTCGTTGATTATTCCAAGCATCGTCATAGATTGTGTCTTGTGAAGATACTGAAGTAGAAGCTCATAGGAGTACTGAGAAAACAGACGTAAGATGTATCGACTTCGCTGATGAAACAACTACTTAGGGTTCAGCAAACCCGAAACGGTCTTATCCTTCTCTTTTCAAATAATTTGCACTTATAATGCACCAGTTGAGCAAAAGACCAAATAAATGTGACACATCAGGAAGCATTTCAACTTGTCTTTACAGAATAGTATAAATGACAAATAAATATAAGCAATCCTAGGCCACTCTCAAATAAATTAAGCATTTAATTTTCCATGATAGAGGCCTTCAGGAAATACTCGGCCCATGACTTCTGCTTTGAAGAATAAAAGTATTCAGCTACCAATCTCAACCACAGATCTCCCAGCAACCGGAATCTTCTCAACCATATCCGCCAAATCCATAGAAGTCTAAAGTAGGCTCCAAAATCAACTAATTAGTGTAACATCTACCATTTCTATGCGACAATTGATCTTTAAGATTCATAAGAAATCAACATATCAAGTAATTTCTTCCATTTTGCGCCTTGCAACTCTCACAATGAATTAATGGGGAGTATGGACAGTGAATTACCTGACATATCTTGATGTTAGCTTTTGTGTGCCTAAGATAATGGGCAAATTCCATCTCCTATGAGAGATAAAGAGTACCTCTTAAGTGATAAATAACAAATAAAGACCAAAATGAGATGAGCGGTCGAAAGCTATAATAACCTCCAAATGAGATGGGGAAAGGACTCCTTCCAACTTCAGAAGGTCTGCAGAGTGCATCATCACATGGTCCTCGCGGAAGCTATTGAAAAAGGTTCGTGCTGGAGACATAAACAGTGGAATGTGAAATGCACGTGGATAATAAGACTGAAGAGGCAGACACGAAGCCTAATAACCCATTGCACAGCGGAAAAAAGAAGAACCAATTTATAGATACATATATATACATGTGTGTGTGTGTGTAGAGAGAGAGAGAGAGGAGGGAAAGCATGCAACTTTCAGCGGAAGAGCCAACAATGAGGAACAAAAAGAGAGAACCTACCTTCTTGAAGATGTCCTTGTGCAATCAAATCCATAAAACAATGAATAAATACTGGATAAAGAACACGCAGCAACTCATGCTGCACAATTTAACAACATATATTAACAAAAAGAAAAATAAAGGAAGCTTAAATAAAAGCTATCCGAAAAAGATATTACCTTGTATAAATCAAGGGAGCTGTGAGCCCATGTCCTTAGTTTGCCATATCCATCATGGTATCGCACTGGACTGCTTTCGGACCTACTAAGACAAGAGCATCTGTAATTAGTGGAAACTTGGAGAGTGTGGACTTATGAGGTGAAATGCCTTGCCCTTTATGATTCTACAAATTCTCGCTTCAACCATACACATAGGCCATTTCACAGTTGTCAACTTTTAAGCAGTAAGAATAAGCAAAGGAAGCAGCTAACTACGAGTCCTGATGTAGCCTTCATTGTGTCATTGTGAAAAATTAAGTATCCTCAGAAAAGGCAAACAGTCAAGTCAGTATCTTTCCAATAAGAACTATAATCGAGTAAGAATTTGTAGAGGGCGCTCTTGAGATCTTGCCTCAGCAACTGAGCAAGAAAACTAGGCATGTGATTACTATCACACACATAGTGCTGTGTATCTTGAATTCAATTTTCCCTTTTGTTTAGGTACTACTATGAGAAAGAGAGAAGTACAGATGAGCTTCACTAAAACAGGCATTCATAGTTGTTATTCTGATTCAACCTTTAGCCGATTGTTCAATCTTTTTCAATCTGCACAAAGTTAAAAAATTTCTTCATCTTAGATACCTTAAAGTTTAAGTTGTTCGTGCACGGGTCCTCCTAGGCTGACTGACACTTAGGTCTTTCGCATGTTCATGCATTGTCACGACCCATCACATGATTATCTGCATAAATTGACTCGTATCACTAATGGCAACTTCCTGGGCCCAAGCAAAATATGGATTTTCCCCCCTTTTTAACAGAGTTCAAGTTCCTAAACAGTGATAGAACATTAAAAATACAACTCAAATTGAATGGAAAAGAAAAAAGAAAACATCCGCAATCCATCCTATAATTGCATCGAACAAGCACCAGAAACAGATCCAATCCTCACGGGGCACAACAAATTAGAGAGCAAAAACACAAAAAAAAAGGCGCTATTTTTTGTGCCTCCACACGCATACGCACATCCTATCATGACATAGAAGATGGAGGCTATCACAAAAACAAAAGGGCATTACTCGGTGCACGAGTGGACGAGCTTGGCAATCTCAGGGTCGGCGAGCGAATTTCTGTTGCGGTCGCTGGCCTTGCTCGGCGGTTGCTGCTGCTGCTGCTGCTGTTGGAGCTCTTCTTGGAGAGCGAGCTCGGCTTGCTTGAAACCCCTCTTCTTCAGATAGGTCGTCACGAGCTTCTCTATGTCCTCCTCGTCCATTGCTTCCAACTTTCCGAAGGAGAACAACAGAAGAGCGAGGGCTGGATCTCTAGTGGCTGTCCGGTACGCAGAAGGCTTGTGTAATCGCGAGTGTTTTCCGGATACAAAAATCGCAACTTGCCAGCAACTGAGGATGACAACGACGACCTGGGTCGCTCCGCCGAACGAAAGTCGATGATTCTGAGCACGAAGCCGTTGGCTGTAAACCGGCAGCGTTTCGTGAGGGAAGCCCATCGGCCTAATTTAGCATGTGGTAGGCCCAATATTTGAGCCGGAACGCCCTTTTCATAAGGAAGCCGATCGGCCCAATTTAGTAGAACCAGGCCCAATAAGAACGTCAAAGGTACTAAACTTTCCAGGTTTCAAGGATGGGCACCAAGAGTGGATGGAAATTACTCAGCAAAGATCGGATTCAACACCATCAGTCAAGAATCGGCACCATCCACATCTTTCCAAACCCCAAAAGCCTTATGGAACTCGCAGACATGTACAAAAGTGAACATTTTCCTTTGGACCACGTGTCAAGACGCAAAATACCGTCAAAGGAAAATCTACGGGAGCGAAAGCTTGTACCTGACCCCGTGCGCGGATCTATGTCGGAAGGAAGTAACATCGGCCGAACATGTACTTTTGATCTAATTTCATCAATAATTGGTAGGAACTACCTGAATTTGATGTGGTGGTAGCTGTTCTGTGGCATGTATGGAAGGCCCGTGACAACCAGATTTTCAGAGGAGTTGAGCCGAATGCAGAAGGAGGAGTGGAATCAGCTTGGATAATGCAACAAAGTCCTAAAAAAATACGGGGCTTTCGTGCGAAAAAACAACGCAGAAACGGAGGAGATGTGATCGCAGAATGCCTGCTCGTTGCTTTCAAGGGCACAGAGCGTGGGCCTAAAATTTTGTCCCACGAGCTGCGAACTCTGTGACTGATTGGGTTGCGCCGGCCTTGTTTGGGCCCAGCTGGCTGAAGTCCAGTTTATGATATAAATAAGAAATCGTATTATGACCACAAAAAGAAAAAATAATAATTTGGTTAATACCATCCACAATCACAAAACATACCCACGAGTCACGACACATTTACCTCAAAATGATTTTCATCTCACAAGAATCACAAACTAGTATTCATCCAAATCTACCATATCCAGTTAAAAAGCATACGTGCCATTATTGACACCTTTTTTTTATTTGTTGTATTTTAGAAAATAAATAAAAATTTAAATTTTTTTAAAAAATTTGAAAATAAATTTGGGAAATCTTGGCCAAGCCTAGAGAATTAATTTTGAAAAAAAATTATTTTTTTCGAATTTTTTTCGAATTTTTTGCATTTCTTTTATTAGGAAAATGCCCCAAAAATAAAAATTAGCATTTGTGGCCACAAAAATATGAAAATAAATAAATATTTATTGGTATTTTTTTAATTTCAATTTTATTTTGGTCACTTTAAATCTCAATAATTGGATTGGGAGCCTCAATTTCTAAATTTTTGCATTTAGGTCCCTAAAAAATAAAAATCCCAAATTGAGTCCTTTCTAGTGCTTTTTTTTTCCACCTCAGTCTAGTTATGACATTTGTTTCTAATACTGTTAATCGTATTTTGGTCCAATTATTTTGCAGAGCAAGCAAATTGAGAAAATAGCTTAAAATCTTTGCAATTTAATCCCGAGTTTTCATCCCAAGTACAATTTATGACCCATCGGACATGTTCATTCGAATTTAAAGCCCTATCCCAAAGTTTTTCATCATTCTGAGACCAATGGCAGGAGTGATTTTGCTTGATTTTTCCCTTAAGGGCCTCAATTCATCAATTTCTCAAATCGGGTCAAATTTGAAAATTGGGGGTTTTGCATAAATCTAAACAAGTTTTTCCTAAACTCGTCATTTTTAGATGAAATCCATACTGTAGAATTCAATTTTCGGATTTAATTTGAGAAATTTAGGTGTCTTGCAGGTTAATTGGGCAAAAATTTGAGCATCCTGGTCTGTCAGGTCAGACAAATCCGACCCAATAGCCTGGATCACCCTCTTTCTTCCCCAAATCATTTCCCGCTCGGGTTCAGCCATGGTGGATGAATTTCGAGCACTGAATTGGAGCCTTGATCGACCACACTGGAGATGCCAAGAGCTGAGCTTTGCGCGCCACTGCTTTCCGATCTTGTTGATCGACCACAAGTTTCACGGCCTAAAACACCAGAGCTAGGATGGGCTGAGTGATCTTTGCCCCGGTAAAACCAAAAAGGACTAGAGCAAAGACTAAGCCAATTCGTGCCAATATTTGGGCACGTCGGAGTACCAAACGGAGTTGCCTAAATTCCCTACATGCTCCATGCTCCGGCGTCGATTAGACCAAATGGCACGTGGCCTCAGACGCGGACCTAAGTTAGTGAACAGCCCTCACGTGCCAATATTTTTTCAAGTGGCTATAACCAAATCGACACGTTTTGGATGAGGTGGAGTTGGCGAGCACAACAACTTAGAAAATCTCTCTGCATCGCCATTGATGCGAGCTCGGTCCGAGGCTTTGCAGACTTCACCAGACTTCCAACGTGAAATCGAGCTCCCCTTTGATATTCAAAGCTTCGTCTTGGTCAAGGAAGCTATCGAACCAAACTCAGGCAACCTAACCATATCTAAAAAGGTCAACACCATTGTCGATAGGTCAAAGCTTCATTAATGGCGAACTTAATCTTTGCATCATTTGCTTTGAAACTTAGTTTGATACACTCATAAGCTCCTACTGATCACGACCTTGCATTTGTCTTGCTTTGATTTTGCATAAAAACCTATGTCGATCCCCTAAACCTCCACGAGCTTGTTGCGAGCATGAACCAGAGATCGCCTAACCCATTATTTAGGACTTCAGCTAAATGTCTTTAAACCCTAGAAGCTTCTTGATTGCTTGTTTTGGTTTGATTCTTGCGTAGGTGGTGTTAGTTGATTCTACCATGATCAAGCTCGTGCGAGCTTGATCAAAGTAGATTTCATCGTTACATTGAGCTAGATTTTAGATATGTTGTAGTTTAGGTGAGAGGATTTGATTGGTGTTTAGATAGGAGTGATCAGAGTTAATTTCACTATTGATCGATGAAAAAAAATGACGATCGTCCATCAGTTGTCTTCTTCCTGCGATCGCTAACCGGTAAATGAATGTTGACATGATGGCACATGTCAGTAGTGCAACAATTATATTTTTGTTTCAAAAATAAATAAAAAAAATCATATCGAATGGCCACGATTTGAGATTTTTGAAAAAATAAAAATTGATTTCTAATATTAAATCATTTTTCGAAGAATAAAAAAAATAAATTTGAACGAACGGTTTTGGATTAGCCACGTGTATCAATCTTGACCATAGATTTCAAAGGGTTGATCCGATGGTCTGTGGCCTTAGCCACATGGCGCATTCTGGAGCGTCAAATTAGAAATTAGCGGGAATAATAAAAAAATCAATAAAAAATTTCATAAAAATTCGAAAATCCAAATAAAAAAAAATACAAAAACTACGCCATTTAGACCAACCCAGGACTCATATGGTCCTGGTCGGGGTGCCCATGAGGTGCAGGCTGAGTTGACCCAATTTGGATAACATTTTTTTAATTAAAAAAATAAAATCATAAAAAATCATAAATTTTTTTGAAAAAATAAAAACATTCCCAATAAAAAAAAAAAGGAAATGACTACATTCAATATGGCCCACCTATTTTTGTTGATTTTGATCCACAATCCTTCTCCAAATTGGCATTTTTTGCCCATATGGATAATTATCCCAAATTTTCACAAATCTCTCCCAAAACTCTAATGTTACTTTCTCTAAGCCTTTAGGTCTTCATTAGGAATGCCATGCTGTGATTTGATGCGTTTTATCACCATGTCCTGATTCTTTAATTTTGCACAATTATTTTCACTGATTGTGATTGTTAGGATATATATTCTCATCTATATTAAATCTTAGATTCTAGGACTTTTCTTATCCCAAGTTTTTTTTTTGGTAAGGTAAGAATTATATATAGCTAATCACAGTGCGATACAAAAAGAAAAGCCAAACACAAGCCTCGTACCCAGGGTTACAAATCTGTCTCCAAGGGTGCAAGGGTGTATGGCGAGTCCAAATACAAAAAACAATACAAAGGGGCCACACAAAGGCCAAAGGAGAGACAACGGCCAAAACAGGTGTCCGAACTAGAGACATAAAAAAATCATAGATACCGAAAGGGTGTCAATGGAAATGTTGGCGTAACTAAGTCCTCAAACCCAATTCTCTAATTCGGTGGAATCGAATGGACTCTCCCACTGCTCGGTAGGATTTTTAATCTACCCCCCAAAAAGGATTGATGGCGACTCTATTGGCATGTACACCTTGCATTTGTCACCTGACCACACTAGGTCGAACTCGATATTAAAAAAATCCCCTCATGATTTAGTATGGATTTGGAAGGACCAGCTTCGAGCCCCCATATTTCTTCGAAGGGCTCAGCAATCCATAGCTCTCAATCACACTTTGGAGGGACGAGGGTGTGTGACAGTTGTCACACATAGATTTTCAGCTCCCCGATCTATCATTCGCCATGTAGGATCCGTCTTCCGATTATCTATCATGTGTGTCGACACGTATTTTATATTATGGAGATATCGGAAAGAATACTATGGAAGGTAGTTTTAGAAAAAGGGTACCGTTTGGTATTTTTATGAGACTAAGATTAGTTTCGGGGATGCATGTGTCATGAGTAGTTTTGGATTCTTAATGTCACTAATCCCGAATATTTCTTTATGCGTGCTGTAGTTTCTTATAATATTCGCTGCTTTACTTTGCCCTAGTAAATATTAGACAATACATCTTAAGTGTAATAGATTTGGAGTGTGCGTAAATGTTTATGTTTCTTGTTTGAACAAATGATTTCTGAATAGAAGGGCACAAGCCATCCTGGAAACGAAGGCAAATTGTCCATCATTAGTAGATCATATAAATATACCGATATAATAATTTTTGAAGATGAATCATTCACAACTCATACAACTCAAGAATAGAATGAGAAGAATAGGCCATTTTACTCCTTTTATTTCATCTTAATCAAATGATCACATGACCTTGCTATCATAGGAGCGGTACATGAATTTCAATCTTATTTTTAAATAGCTATAAGTACATCTAGCATTCAAGGTGATAGATTCCTTGAATTTACAAAATACATAGTAACACAAACAGTCACGATGCATGCACGTAGGATAGTCATGATTTTTGGGACCTAAATTTATACTTTCTTGTTTATCTCAGCATCTACACAGTTCTTGATCCTTCTTGACATTGTAAAGGAAAGAAGAAGGATGGTTTGCTTGCTTGTTTTGTGGGTTCGGTAGGACCACGTGCGGACATAATCCTTCAAGAAAATGGGAGGGAAAAGGAGGGGTTTTTTTTTTTCAAATTAGGCTTAAAAAATATATATTATCAATTTAGGGCAAAAACAAAAATTACCAAAAACGGGGCCCGTGCGGTATCTTAGTGTCACATGGGCCCTGTCCGGTGGTCCATAGTGCCGAACACTGCTGTTCGGCACTTAGCCTACAGTGTGCGGGCCCGTGGGCAATAGCCCTTCTAAGGATCTTTTTTTTTTTAAATTTCATTTTTTGTATTTATAATTGCGTTGTTAGAAATAGAAAATAATAAAAAAATGTTATAAATATAAATAATTAAAAGTGCAAATGTTGTAAATATAAAGAGGAAATTTAGAAAAAATTATATTACAAATTTATATAAATATAAATTTTATAAATATAAAATAATTAACACACAAATGGTATAAATATAAAATAATTAAAAACACAAATGCCATAAATATTTAAAAAGTAATTTAAATTTTTTTTCAATTTTTTTGAATATTTTTACATTTGTGTTTTTAATTATTTTATTTATAAACATTTAGTTATATAATTTTAAAATTTTTTTTCTAAATTTTTTTTATATTATAAGTTTCTATTTTAATTATTTATATTATACATTTTGTGTTTTTAATTATTTTATATTATATAAATGGGTAAATATAATTTTTTTTAAATTATATAAATTGGTAAATATAATTTTTTTTAAATTTATATAAATTTGTAAATATATTTTTTCTAAAAATATTTTTTTATATTTATAACATTTTTATTATATAAATTTGCAAAATGTAATTTTTTCTAATATTATTTGGTTATATTTATAACATTCTATTTTTAATTATTTTGAATTTATAGCATTTTATTTACATAATTTGTAAATATAATTTTTCTAAATTTATTTTTTATATTTATAAAATTTCTGTTTTAATTATTTTAAATTTATAACATTTGTGTTTTTAATTGGTTTTTATTTATAAAATTATATTTATATAAATTTGTAAGTATACTTTTTTTAAAATTTCTTATTATATGGATAATAACATTTTTAAAATATTTTATATTTTCTAACAATGCAAATATTATAATAAAAAAAAAAAAATTAAAAAAAGGCCCATGATGGGCTATTGCCGCATGGGCCCTTGCAGTAGTTGGGTTGCACGGGCCTGTGCGCAGTTAGGCCGCCGTACGGGCACCGGCGGCATTGGACTGCTGGACAGGGCTCGCTTGGCGTCTAAGTGCCGAATGAGGCCCGTTCGTCACTTGATCGCCGGACGGTGCCCGTGCGGCACTAAGACTGCTACGCGGGTCCCGTTCGGTAATTATTATTATTTTCCCTAAATTGGTAAATAATTTCAAAGCCTAATTTGGAAAGGAAAAAAAAAAAAGAAACCTGGAAAAGGAGCATGCATGACTTCATGAGATATTTTATCTATTTATCGACATAATTGTGGAAAGAGGAGAAGAGAGAAAAAGTCATCCTTGCCCAAATAATGTATTTCTTACCCGAGCAAGACTTAACCATGGCGGTTTTGCTGCCACGGATATTATTTCTGGACTCTACCAAGACTTTGGCGACGGCTACTTTCTCTTATGGTTAGTCCCACAAGCAAACATAATGTGACTGATGCTCAAAAGTCACGAAGATGGCGGAGCGCACGATAAAAAGAAGAAAATGGCAAAAGTAGGTTAGGTGCGAGGTAACGTTTCTGCGTCATCAACAGCTAGGCATGGAAAAAGTTTACATTAGCGTGAATTCAGTACTAAACGCCAATTCAATCTATTTAGCAATTTAAATCGAAAATTGCTAAGATGATGCGATTGCTTAGATCGTACTTCCAATACTAAGGTAGATATTTTTTTCAATATATTTTTTTAAAATTTTGTGGCTTTTTTTTCTTTACTTTTTATTTGATTTTGGAGAGAGGGCCAGCGGGGGTCACGACCCTAGCATGGCGGCCTCTTGTCCAAAAAAAAAAAACAAAACAAAGTTAAAAAAAAGCAAAAAAAAAAAACCAAAAAAAATACTAAAAAAATGCTAAAAATATAAAAGATTAAAAAAATGTCTAGTCAGTACCGACCGTGTCACGTAGGACAATTGGCATTAACGTTAGTGATTTTTGGCAAAATGGATAATCGGACAATAGGCCAGATGCAAAAGCTTTAAGAATAATTGACATAATAGAAATGTTTAAAGGCTAAAATTGATATAAATGCAAAAAGTTTAAAATTCTGGATACTTTTCGTGCCATGCATTGATTCGGCTCATCGTTTTCAGAAGGGAAGATGCCATTTCCACAGAAGATGAGCCACGTGGTGACTCCGAACGTGTACCGCGGCAGATGGCTGGAATTTCTCGGATTGACTTGGTGGAATCTCATCAAGTCCCCAGTCGAATCGCCTTTAGTTCTGGCCTGAGCCACAGATCA
>JAGVVM010007315.1:0-31683 GCA_019149425.1 Psidium friedrichsthalianum
TTTTTCCTTTTTTGCTTATGCAATAAAAGTCGCTGCCCTCTGTTAATTTTATTTGTGTTTCCACTTTGTAAGTCACTGGATTGAGAAAATTCACATTCATTATCACCTAGATTATATATTCTACAAGATTCATTATATAATTTTATTATTACGTTTTTAATCCTTTTTTGTATAGTTTTAATATTTACTGTATCAATTAGATGTAAACATTCATAATACATATTCAAATAATCACCTAAATCATATAATTTACAACGTGAATGAAAAACATAAGCAACTAAGGCTCCGTTTGTTTCATGGAAAACAACTTCCTGTAAAATATTTTTCGGATTTTTCGGCGTTTGGGGGCGGAAAATAAGCTAATCTTGGAAAATATTTTCCTCCTATAGAAAAATCTCTTTGAAAAGTGTGGAAAATGTTTTCTTCATTTTGAAAAGAGGAAAACATTTTCCTCATTGTTTCTTTTACACTTTTTCCTTTTCTTTTCTCATTCTTCCTCCGCCGGCCACCACCGCCCTCTGGTCACCCCAACCCGCAGGCCGTCGGTAGCCCCCGCCGGCCACCCCCACCTGCAGCCCATCGGTCGCCCCCTTTGCCGGCCGCCAGTTGCCGAAAATCAATTTCTTGACAAACGACGGAAATTGTTTTCCGGTTCATTTTTAAGTATTAACCAAACACCGAAAAATATTGTTATTTTCGAGAAAATGACTTCATGAAAATATTTTCCGAAAGTATCACATTTTTCGTGAAACAAACGGAGCCTAAATAAATAATAGAAATTTTCCCATAATAATGTAGCCATTTTGTTCACATTGTTTTAATAGCACCACCTAAATTCTCATCATTTTTATTTTCTTCAAAATTCTAGCAATATTATTATATTTTGTTAAAAATAAATGCATAATAGGATAATAAATATCGGACAAAGTATAAATTGCATCATTAAAAATTTTAAAATATGTAAAAAAAATTGCAACTATCCCGTTCTTGTGGATATAAATTAATTTGAGATACATTATTTGAAATAAATGCACATAATAAATCTTTATATGCAAAAGACTCATTAAGCAACTCGTAAGTAAAATTTCAACGATTTAGAACATCTCTTGAATTTTTTTTTTATTTTGTTTCATTTTCTCTACAAAATTTTAACCATTCTTTCATTATTTGGGAATGTTTTCATAAAAATTGAATAGCTATTTTTATTGGGTTGAGAATAATATCAAGATTTTTTAAACCTTATTGTACATATAAATTTAAAACATGACAAATATATCTAAGGTGAAAAAATTATCCACCAAAAGCGGATTTATAAATTTTTTCAGTTCAACAATTAAAGCGGTATTTATTGCGGTATTATCAAAATCAATCGAAATTGTTTTATTAAGCAAATAATATTCTTTTAAAATTTGCCTAATTAATCTATAAATATTATTTGCCGTATGTTTATCCTCAAAAACTCTAAATGCAATAACTCTTTTTTAATATAATTTGTCGTTTGTCTATCATCAAAAACTCTAAATGCAATCACTCTTGTTGAATATTCCAATTCATATATCCAATGATATGTTGTACCAATCTAAGAATTAATTTACCAATGATCACTCTTAATATCGCAACCTATATGTATACGTCCATTAAAATTCATAAAAAAAGATTTGTAAATCTTTTTTTTCCTTTTTTATAAATATTTTTAATTTCATGTTTAAGTTTATTTCTATGAACACATTTTGCTTGTTGAGCGTATATATTTTGTATAAATTGATTAAAATAAAAATTTCACCAAAACTAAATGATAAATGTTCAATGGAAACAAATTTATCTAATTTTTATTTATAAGTTTTTTTCACTATAACAAAATAAAGGAAAAGTGCTAGGATTGTCATACTTGAAAATTTGTTGTTGATTGATGTCAATTCCCACTTCGGTTGGAGGTCTCCTCCTAAGATGGCGATTAAATGCTTAATATCCTTATCCACCTGTATATTTGTGTATTTTATCACAATATTTACAAATTAATTCATACCTTTTTAGACCTTTTTCAAAATTTTCAATATTCGTGAAATGGTCCCATATATCAGATGTACCCTCCCACTCATTTGTTGTGGACATTTTTTTTGTATCGGTAGGAGGATGAAGACTTTCTTGCGTATGGACTTACTCTATATCGGGAAAAATATTAATCTCATCATCTACATTAACTCCTCAATTTACATATTCACGATGATCAAAAGGAAGAGGATAATCGGATTCCCCCATAGTGCTCTTACCTTTGCCACTAACTCTACTTTCACTTACCTTTTTTTGGATATAAAAAAATATATATATTGTATAATGCAAAAATATAGGGTATGAAAAAGAATTTGAAATATGAAACTATTAAATGAGATAATAAATAAAAAAAATAAGAAATTAAAGAACCCAGAGCATAATTGAGACTCAAGACTTGAAGAGAATTTGAGAGAATTAAGAGTTAGAGAGAATTTGAGAGAATTGAGAGATGAAGAGAAAATTTGTGTGAAAAAATAAATGATGAAATGGGTATATATATATTTTATCATACATTAAGAAAAAATTTATATTTTTTTAAAAGGCCAGCGGCTCTTGAAAGAGCTGCTGTCAAACTGCTAGTTTTGGTTTCGAATCGTGGAACCAATCAATGGGTCGGTTCCGAGTTTGATTGAGCCTGTTCTGAACCCAAATCGGTCCATAGCCATAACTAACATATAGGACCTCTAGGATAGTTTTACAAGTTTGAAAATGAGACGAAAGAATCAAGCTTTTCCTTAATAGTTAATACTACCATGGATATCGGGAGAAGTATACTAAAAAGTATCAAAAGTTGTGTATAGAGATAATTTTAGTGGCAAAAATTTTTATCGGGTGACTTAGGTGCCAAACCAAATAAAAAAATCATTTAAGTGCCAAATCGAAGAAAAAACTCAATCACGTGAACTTCTAAACTCAGAAGAAAAAAAAATCAAGAAAAAAAAATAAACTCAAGGCACAATCATCGAGAAGGGCCGACAGAGGTTGCCTGGGCCTTCCCCGAAGCCCGACAACCCTCGCTAGCCCAGGGGGCCCTTGGCAAGAGCCTACTCGCCCATATCTGACCGTCACCTCAAATCTGTGTGTGGATCGCCAACCCTCACTTGGTGGCATCATCCACCACCATTGTCAGCCAAGCTGACCTCCACGCCATTTTGAAAACCAATGCAAATCTGATTCAAGCATTACGTCGAATTGATGGTGCGCGGCTCAATCAAGGCAAAATAGTGAACATTGAAGGCTCGATGGCTCGTCCAGACTCACAACAAGCAACAATGAATGCCTAAAATCAGAGAACACGGCACGAATAAGCCTGTATACATACAAACCGAGGCTAGGAACCTGGGTTTATCCAAGTGAGGGTTGCGCTCAATGCTAAATTTGTGCAAGCATGCCCTTGTCAGGGGGCTTCCAATGCGTCACTGGGGATCGGCGAGGGTCATCGGGCTTCGGGAAGGCCTAGGCGACCTTTGCTAGCCCTTCTCAGTGGCTGTGGCGACGGCCACAGGTGTAGGCGTGGCCACATATAGCTTGATTTAAAAAAAATTAGATTTTTTTAATCAAATTAAGATTGTATTTTTTTTTATCTTTGAAATTCTATCTTGTTTATATCACTAACTAGACCTCTGGCGATTCGCATCGGCTTCAAATATTAATAAAAAAGTGCCATATCGCATTTTTGGTCAAGTAGATCGGAATTAGCACTTAAGTTACACTTAAAAAAAAATCAGCACTTAAGTAATTCTTTTAAAACTTTTAGCACCAAAGTGAACACCATACATAACTTTTCACACTTCTAGGTGTGAAGAACATACAGGAAGTTAGATGTCATTGAAGTGATAATTGTTCCTCAAATAATTTGGAATTTTTAAACACAACATCTCGTTTGTTTTACAAAAGATGAATAATTTGAAAAATATTTTTTAAAGACTGATCTTTTTATATCGCCTAGAATGATTAATTAATGAAAATATTCACGTTATCAATAACAATTTATGTCTAAATTTTATTGACAATGAAAATATTATCGGTTCATTCATTTTTGGAAATAATCTAAAGGAATTTTTTAGGAAAGTATATTTCAAATCATTCATTTTTTGTAAAACAGTCAAAAGCCAGATGGTGAACTTATCTTATAATTTTTTTCGACAAAAAAAGCAGCAAGTCTATTCTTACCTTTCAAACTATAAATATAAATATAAATATAAATATATATATATATATATATATATATATAAAATCTTTCGAAAGCTGCAATTGTTTTTGAATCTACCTAAACCCAACTATGTGAGATTTGAATTTAAAACTAAAGGTATAAGCATATCTCTATCTATTCATATATCTACATATTAATCTATCTATCCATGGTAACTTAATCAATTTACGGCGGTAAATAACTATTGGCTATATCTTTGAAATTCCGACTACCCTTTGAGCCAAATCGATATGTGTCTATTTTGATACGATTTGAGTATATTCGGCCCAAAAAAGATGCTGTAGTAATTGAATCAATACGGCTCCCTTTTCTTAGCCAAAGGATGCATATGCTAGTTATGGAAAATGTAAGATATGAAGATTTGTTCCATAGAATAGTCTCATAACCTTTTTCTATGATTATCCAGTTTAAGTTCATCCAGCGAGATTCATCACTAAAATTTTCTAATTAAAACTATCTCCGAGTTAGATTTAAAAATGAAAGAGACTCACAATACATTTTGAAATACCTGAATGCTAGCATATAACTAAAAGAAGTAAAAGTAAGGTCACAAGAGAACAATTCGGAAATTACAGGCAATTCCCACATAATTAGTCAACCTCAAACGAGTCATTTCACGTGGTCTAACATGATCTAACAGTTCATTAAAATGTGGATAACGACGTAACATAGGTTGAAAGTACTAAAATAAGAGATAATGAAACGAATGATCAATCAACTTTGGCCTACTGTGTAATGTGGTCTCTGAACTTTTAATTTGTTCAATATAATATTTAAATTTTAATCCAATATGTAATGTGCTTTTTGAACTTTTAATTGATTCAATGCGGTACTTACACTTTTGGTATATATTCAATTTAGTCCTTTTTTTTTTGTCGAAAACCTGGTCATTGAAATGGAGGAAAATGCTCAATTTTTCCTTTATCAAATATAAGTTCATAGGCAATATTGAACATATTTTTATAGTTGATTATTTGAACATATATTGAAAGTTCAAGATCACATTGTATAATTTAAAAGTTCAAGATCATATTTGCACATTAGACTATAATTCAAGGACCATACTAAATAAAAAAGTTCAAAGATCACAGTGCACATTAAGCAAACGTTCAGAGACTATTTGTATCACTTTTCCTTCAAAAAGGTATTGAAAATTTGTGAACATAAATAGCAAGCATGTACGGGAATACTTTTGCCTTCGAACAATCAAATATAAGTTCAAGGACAACATTGAACATATTTTCATAACGCAGTGACTAAATTGGACATATATCAAAAGTCTAGAGACATATTGCACAATTTAAAAATTCAGAGACTATATTGCACATTAGATTATAATTTATAGATCATGTTGAATAAATTAAAAATTTATGGATCACAATGTATATTAGATTAAATTTCAGAGACCATTCGTATCATTTTTCCTAAAAAAGTTGAAATTTGCGAACATAAATGACAAACATGTATGGAAATTTGAGAGACTATTTTTTTTTCATTCGACCAAAAAAATAAAAATAACAAGCATGTATGGAAATACTTCTGCCTTCGAACGACCAAATGGGCCGAAGCACTGTGGACCGTCCGATGTTGAGACCCGGGACGGATTAAACAAGAGCGACCAGGTATTATAGCCGCGAAACAATGCACGCAACAAAAGGAAACGGGAGACAAGCTAGCAATAGATTCTCTAAAACCAACGCTAACGCGAGCCCTAGATTCCCTCGCCGGTCCCCCATCGGACGGTCACCATGCGGCGCAGACAAATTCCACCGTACGCTCCATCACACCACAAATTACCGTCATAGAAAAGCGCATCCTCCCCCTTCTTTCGTTCTTTATATTGTAAGAAGCCAAGAGAAACTCGGACCATCCACTCCTCTCTCTCTGCCCGTCGCTCGCTGCGAGACTTTCACGTTCCGTGTTCAGTTTCTCCATTTCGATCGAGGCGAGCAAGAAAGCGAGGAGAAAGGTTCGACCGCCGCTCGTTCTCTATCGATAGTGGCGCGGGTCTCTGGATCTCGGATCCCCCCGGCGTTTCGTATCAGAGGAGGAAAATGATCCTGGACTACTGATAAATCAATCGCCGATAGTGGTATTGTATTGTTTCCTGAGCCTCTTTGGGATTTGGCTTGATTCTGTGCCGTCTGTCGTAACTTCGGTGTGGCGTGATTTGGACGGGGCTTGAGTGCGTAAGTCGCATTTTCCGGAGTTTGTCCGTCGCTTGCGATGTGCATTGCGACGGATGCTTTGCGCGATCGATCGCGTTGTCAGTTTCGGAAGTAAGCCTCGCGCTTTTAGACGACGCACCTACAATCTGCGGTTTGTTGGCCGATGATCACTGCGGTGTTGGTTTCGTGAAGTGCGGTTTTGAGTAATCGTTTGGCAAACGTTGGAAGTAGTATGCCGGTGGCTGATCGATCCATTTATGTGGTTTAATTAAGTTCTTTTGGACCAAATATTGACATTAGTGATTAAAAACGGTTTTCGGTGACAATGTTCCCTGGAGAGGTTTCTCCTCATTCAAGTTAACAAAGCTTAAAACTCCGTTAAACTCCCGATTGGTACTCTAATGTGGAAATGGTGTCCGAGTTTTGGCAGGGACAAGCCAACTCAAGAAGCAAAGTGGTTTCACCTTTTTATCGTTTTCCACTTATGAAAGAAAACGTAATTAGGGTAGTGTTTGCTGGAATTCTGTTACTTTCAAGCACAATACTGGCGCGTGGATTTCGGTCCTCTGCATATTGTTGACATTGGTTGTCTTCTAATAATTTGGCATTTGTTTTTTGGTACCGAGATATAATTATCATGGAGAGCTTGGCGCAACTAGAGGCGCTGTGTGAGAGGTTGTACAATTCGCAGGACTCAGCTGAACGGGCGCACGCTGAGAACACTCTGAAATGCTTTTCGTCAACACAGATTACATCTCACAGTGCCAGTATATCCTTGACAATGCTTTGACTCCCTATGCATTGATGCTCGCTAGTTCGAGTTTATTAAGCAAGTCACCGAGCATACTCTTGCTCTACAGCTGCGTCTTGATATTCGTAATCTTCTAGACTCCAACAGTCTATTAACATACTCATTTCGTTATTACGTCTGCATTCTTTTTTTTTTCCTTTTTTGTATTTGTCTCCTTAGCTAATTCTGTCTGTTTTCTTTATAGGAAACTACCTAATTAGTTATCTCGCAACCAGAGGCCCCAAACTACAGCCTTTTGTGACGGCATCATTGATTCAACTCTTGTGCCGTATAACGAAGTTTGGGTGGTTTGACGATGACAGATTTCGAGATGTGGTGCAAGAAGCGACTAACTTTTTGAACCAGGTCGATAATTACTATTCACCGAGCACTCTCAGTTGTTGTTCATGTACAAATGCACACTTTTCTACTTTGCTGCCAGTTGTGCATGCACATTTATTGATGCATTCTACGGGTAATAAACCTTGTGCCGCTACGTTAGATTAGTGTCCTTGAACTAATCTATTTGCGAAGGAAGGATAATGTCAGATGTGATGTGGATGTCTAACTTGGGAAAATGTCATGTCACCTAAATATCATGATTATTTTGTGATTCCTCTGCTTATGGTCCTGCGACCGTTTTCAATCCCTAGTAACTGTGATCCTACCCTATTGCAAACTGGTGTTCGTGACTATATAGTGGAGGAATCACCTAATTGCAGATAAAAACATGTTCTGCTCGTTCTTTTAATTGGGGAAAAAATTCACTTAATTTCTTTTAATTGCGAATCATTCTTTAGGACATTGATGGTAGACTCATTTATTATAAGATTCATCTATTCAAATCGTTACCTTTGTTTATAAAGGAAGGTTGCTCCACTGTCTTCATCTACTAGTGAGAGTTGTTATCCACATTGAATGAGATGCGTAGGAACTTTTCTAAGACACAGTCCCATTTGTAACGTGCACACTTTCTTATAGAAACACCAGTGAGATAGGTGCGATTTTCACCTTGATTGGTCTTGCTCTAAACATAGTCCTCGGGATTGGATTGAGCTGGCTCCAGTTTCTTGTTATTGTCACTGCTAAGTTATTTGTCATGATGGTATTCCTTTTGATATTCTATTTGTCAACAGGCAACATCTGATCATTATGCCATTGGTTTGAAGATATTGAATCAACTTGTTTCAGAAATGAACCAGGTTGGGATGTTTTCTGCCTCTCTATTTTTCTTGAACACTGTCTTAATGTTTGGTGCAAGAATTATTTCTTATTCTATGACAATTTGACAGTGGTCAATTTCATGAGCACCTGATATTATGTTTATCTAAAGTAGGAGTCAACAGAAGTACAAGTTCGAGGTCCTTCACTGATTTTTCTCAGCGAGATATGAAATATTGTTGGTTTGGCCCTAAGGTTCTTTGTGGAGGAAAGAAAAGTAATGAAATCTTTTTGGAATTTCTTAGAGATTTCTTCATTTCGTGGCTGTGCAGTCTAATGTAGGCCTGTCATCAACACACCACAGAAGGGTTGCTTGCTCCTTTAGGGATCAGTCACTTTCCCAGATATTCCAGATATCCTTGACATCTCTGCATCAACTAAAAAATGATGGTAAGCGGACAAAGGAATTAATTAGAAAAATGCTTTTTGGACATTTTAGTGGGTGTCCTGCTTCATAATCTGTTTGATTCAATGCTGTATGTGCAGTGGCGAGTCGTCTACAAGAGCTAGCGCTCTCGCTCACTCTTAAGTGTTGTCATTTGATTTTGTGGGGACCTCTATTGATGAAAGTTCAGAAGAGTTTGGTACGGTTCAGGTATGGTTTTGTAATTTTTTTTTTTTTTGTAATCAAATACTTGTGTTGAATAGTCTTAACATGATATTATGGTTTATAGATTCCATCATCTTGGAGGATGGTTTTGGAGGATCCTTCTACTCTCCAAGTCTTTTTTGAGTATTATGCTGTTGGAAATGCTCCTCTTTCCAAAGAGGTATGGTTTTCAATTCATTGTTCGTATTTGCTTGGCATGTCACTGCTATCTTGCCTTCTAGCTTGGAATTTAGTTGCTTCATTTTTGTTAGCATTTTTAGATGTAGATTAAGTTAGCTATTGGTCATAAATGCATTGATGTCCCATCACACCCTCTGTCTCGGGAAGTATTGCATTCCGATAAGTACACTAAGAAAGGTAAAGATCTTTTTTGGAGTGTTCTCTTTTAAATAATTTATTAATCGCTCAATTAATCACCATATTGGCTTGACAATGGAGACTCAGGTTAAGTCAATATTTCACCAAATTTTGCATACGGACAGTGATCAACAGTAGCATTTTACCACTCTTTCAGATTAACAACTAGAAATACAGTCTTTGTGATGGTTTGCTTGAACTTAAACTTTGTGTTGCATATTTTTGAGGGTAGAGTATCTATCGTATTTTAATCCTTAAGTCGATTTTATCTGATGAGTTTGTGTTGAGTTGAGTAGTAATGGGTAGGTGGAAGTAAGAAGGGGTCATTGATGATGACCTTATACTGCATCAGGGTGTGTGGTTCTGTGTTTTGCCAGCATATTGGGTTATTTATCTGTGTTTTCTCCATGCCTGCATGATGAAAGCACCCTGTCATTTCTGTCATTTGTTTATATTTGGTTGCATTTTTAGGAAGAGAATCATCTCGATGGCTGATTTCTTCCCTATCTATGTAGTATTGTGTTTTTATCAATGAGCTTGCTGGAAACTTCTAATTGATCAGATGTTACTACTTATGTTCTTCAGGCACTTGAATGCTTGGTGCGCTTAGCTTCAGTAAGACGTTCTCTGTTTACTAATGATGCTGCTCGTTCCAAGTTCTTGGCGCATCTGATGACCGGAACTAAAGAAATTTTGCAAACAGGACAGGTGGTATTTGCTTGCTTGAGTTGATAATTGACTAAATATTGCATGTGCATGATGAAGTTTATTTCAATGGACATTGCTAACTACTATGGAGAAATTTTTCCCTGCATGACGTGCTATGCTTTTATGACTTCTCTCCACTTCTGATTTAAAAATTTTGTCGATCTGGTGTTAGGCCTTGCTGATCATGACAATTACCATGAATTTTGTCGACTTCTCGGGCGCTTTAGAGTAAATTATCAGGTATTGTGCATATTGGCTGCTTCTTTATTGTGGTGCTATCGTACTTCACCTTTTCAAGTTTGAGTATGAACATGTGTTATGGACGTGTCTAGACTTGATAGGCATATGTATTTATGCTCTTATCATTGGGATATTTGCTTGTATTTTTGTTGCTTTTTCTTCTATCCTTTTTCCATATACACTTATTGAACAGTGAATCAACCTTTTGAGACTTAATTGACTGGAACTTGAAAAAGCTAAGTGAAACCCAGATAATGTTAACTACTTAAGGTAACTGGAGTATGAAGGGTCCCAACCAGAAAAACAGAACCCAAGAAAACCGAGGTGTCATGCTGTTTGTTTCCTTTTATTGTAGTTCATTAATTATTTCATACAATTTCGAATCTACCCTGATAATAAGGTCATTTTCGTGAAAAGTGTGAATTATATGATAATTTTTTTTTGTTATGTAATGTGTGAGCGCCCTTTTCCTATGTTTTCATGTATACTTGGAGTGCTCGTGTTTTTTTCCTCCCATTATCTAATTTAACACGTGTCACTGTTACGCATATGGAACAACTGGTCGTGTTCATTTGAGTTCTTGAAAATCTAATGTAGTTGTCAGAACTTGTCAATGTGGAAGGCTATGGCGACTGGATACGGTTGGTAGCGGAGTTCACTTTAAAGTCCTTGCAATCTTGGCAGGTTTGCTGGTGCCTTGTTCTATTTTTCACATTATGATTCCCATTGTCCACATACTAATAATTGCCTTTTCATCAGTGGGCTAGCAGCAGTGTATACTACCTTCTGGGATTGTGGTCAAGATTGGTGACATCTGTACCCTACTTGAAGGGTGATGCACCAAGCTTGCTGGATGAGTTTGTACCTAAGATCACTGAAGGTTTTATTACTTCACGGTTTGATTCCATACAGGTTGCTTATTGTTGCGGTGACTATGTGTTGCTTTTGTTGCTTATCAAAAGTTATTATTTATTGACTCCTAAATGCGCTGCACAGGCTGGATTTCCAGATGATCCCTCAGAGAATCCGTTGGACAATGTTGAACTTCTTCAGGATCAGCTTGACTGCTTCCCTTATCTCTGTAGATTTCAGGTTCTGACATCTTTCTCATTGTTTATTTATTTCTTTTTGTCTTCGATTATACTATTGCCGGTTGCTTTTGGTTTTAAACATTCAAAAGAGCCAGCCTATTATATAGTGGGTTTTGGTAGAATTGCCTAGATTCTGTCTCATGGAATCTATCTTTTATCTTGTGTTGCAGTACGAGAGCAGTAGTTTGTACATAATACAAATGATGGAGCCTATTCTGCAAACATACACAGTATATCTCCATTAGGTTTGTGTTTTTTTTCCTGAATTTGTTGAAATAGGTCCAATATGCAATCAATTGTTTCTCTGTAGGAGAGAGCACGATTACCAGCAGGTGACAGTAGTGACCTGTCCATTGTTGAAGCTAAACTGGCTTGGATTGTCCATATAATTGCCGCTATAGTCAAAATAAAGCAATGCATTGGTTGTAGGTAACATTTCTGTTCTTTTTTCATTTCTAGACTTCTTAAACCCAATGCATTGACGGTTCTTCTCTCTGATTAGTAAATCTCCCTGTTACTCTTAATGAATAGACCAATAAATGTTTTATTTGGGGGTGGGCAACATATGAGGACGGTTCCATTCATGAAAGTGAGGTGCATATGGATGTTGAATGTTGCTATAATTAACTTTTGACATCATTTTGGTGCAGTATGGATTCGCAAGAAGTGCTTGATGCTGAACTTTCTGCTCGTGTTCTGCAGTTAATCAGTGTGACAGACACTGGGTCACACAGCCAGGTAATTTGACAATCATACATTTCAAATTTACAATTTTATCCTGAAATGAGACATTGAGGGTTCATTTGGCTATGTATAAGTATATATTTTGGACAATTTCAGTTTCTGGGTAATTCTTGGCATATTGTTTTGAAATTTCATGTGAGATTTTTTTTTCACAGTTTTTGGTCACTTTCAGTGCCTTCAAAGTGTCATTAAGGTCATTATTTATTAACTTTTAGAGGAGGACATGACACTTAACTGTGGGTTTTGGTTTATGAAGTTGAATGGTCAAGATAGCCTTGTGAGATTTGCTGTGGCTTTGCCTCCTTCCCATTTCCCTCACATAAATAAGCTAGATTCTTAAAGCTCTTCAGGTATATGTGTGGGCGTCATGGCAAAAATTGGTCCTAGTCCTTATTCTCCTCTTATTGGATCAGTTTTCCTCTTTTGAGTTACTGAGTTCTAGCCTTTTATATTCCTTGTCCGGGTTTTTTTTTTTTTTTATGCATATAAGTTTTTGTTTAACAACTACAAATTTTCCTACTTTCGATGAACGTCTTAAGTGAAGCGTTTGGCACATTTTTTGAGCATTTAAATAGCTATTGCTAATTGGTGGAGATTGAATCACAATGAGATTCCATTCCTTTTGTTTCTGTCGCTCCGTTTGTGATATTGCTTGTTCGTTGATAAGCAGTTCTGCAGGTCTCTATTTGCATTAATAATGCCTTTGTCCTTCCTTGTCACAGAGATATGGTCAACTGAGCAAGCAAAGGCTCGATCGAGCATTACTTACCTTCTTTCAGCACTTCAGAAAGTCTTATGTTGGTGATCAGGCTATGCATTCCTCAAAAGTAATTATGCTGTTACGTTCATGAGATTTCTTGGTCCTTTCTTATTCATAGCCTTACAATATCTTGTTGTTCTGTTGCAGCAGTTATACGCCCGGTTGTCTGAGCTTCTCAGAATTCATGATCATTTGTTGCTTTTGAATGTGATTATGAGCAAGATCGCTACAAATCTTAAATGCTACACTGAGGTAAAGTTTATTTCGTCTTGTTCTTTTGCGATATTTATGGTTATTGTTTCTCTATTGATTCTTCACTTCTATTTCCATTTTAGAGCGAAGAAGTCATTGATCACACCTTAAGTTTGTTTTTGGAGCTGGCTTCAGGGTTAGTCATTCAATAAGTCTCTTCAATTCTTGAGCAGTTCGGTTGTTTTTTTGTCCTTTACAAATTTAACATATTTTTTGTTGTCTTAAATTTTTTGTAGATACATGACTGGAAAGCTCCTTTTGAAGTTGGACTCTGTTAAATTCATAATTGCAAATCACACAGTAATTCTAGTTTTATAATTTTTCTGCTTCTTTATTTTCCCTACCCCTGCAGGTGATTTGCAATTTTTAATCTGCTTTTTTGCCCCATGCTTATGAATGCAGAGGGAACACTTTCCATTTTTGGAGGAATACAGATGCTCGCGCAGTAGGACGACATTCTATTATATTATCGGCTGGCTAATTTTCCTGGAGGATAGCCCCATGAAATTTAAATCATCGATGGAGCCCCTATTGCAAGTAAGCCTTCTGCTTCTATGGTGATTCATTTGGTAACATTTGAAGCCTTACTATATAACAATTCCTTTCCATTCTCGTGGTTTGTTTTTCCCTTGATTTGGGATGCATTTGCTCCGTTAATGTGAGATGCTTGTGTCAACGCATTTTGATAGGATTTTGTCAATGAGTGCCCATGGGCATTTGTTAAGGTTCAAATGAAGGAAATTTTGCAATTAGCAATACACTTGGTCGACATTAATTGGTGCCTCAGCTTTGTTTTCCCTTCCCCCCCCTCATGGTGTGAGCGCTCTATATTGCAACTTGATTTTGGGTGGAGGGGTTGGAATGCCATAATCCTTAATGGCCTTTCCTTTGTCCTGCAATGGGGCTTAGGCTCTAAGTTTAATCTTAGAGGAAAGCAAATGCAGTCTCAGTTTTACTTCCCTTACAATTCTCCAGAACAACGGAGAAATTGTTTGGATTTAAGGCGGATCCCTATTTTGTTTGCTGGATATACTGTTATGTGCAGTCACTGGTTTGAAAATGGAATTATATAAAATCAAGTATACTAGATGTGTGTCCCAAGGGCACTGGTTTTCTATTTGGCCAGACTCGTGGCACTTGTTAATTTGACCCTTTCTACTAAATGTTAAATGAGTGCTAAAGATTGATATGTGAGGAACTATTGCATCTGACAGTTTCACTCTGTAAGAACAACGCACCTTATATGCCTCTAGTCAGCTTCCCCATGACATATGGGTGTAGTGTTTCGATCTGATTTTGATTTTCATAACAAGTTGTTTTTCTTTGCGTTTCAGGTTTTCATAAGCTTGGAATCAACACCTGACTCAATGTTTCGTACAGATGCTGTAAAGTATGCATTGATTGGGTTGATGAGGGATCTGAGAGGAATTGCAATGGCTACAAATAGGCACGTGATTTGATATTATGTTTAAACGTGCTCGACAGTGTTGAAGTATAAGCTGTAATAATGAATGTATTTGGTCTTGCAGTCGGAGAACTTATGGGCTTCTTTTTGATTGGCTATATCCAGCTCATATGCCACTTCTTTTGAAAGGCGTCTCTCATTGGTCTGATACGCCAGAGGTATGTTTTAGGTGGTTAATTATGTTTCATGGAGAGAGCTGGACTCATGCATACATGCGCTCTTTTCCAGTTGAGTACTTGAAGCATGCACTTATGTTTATTAGTTTCTGAGACATTCCTTCTTTAATTGGTTATATGCACTTCAGATATTATGCCCTTGGATTTTTCCCTATGTCAGTTTGCCTGTGGTCGTGTTTTCATTCTTATTGCTCTTGCTAGGATGTGAATACTAGACTGGTAACCTATGCCTCAACCCCCCAACCTTCAACCACCATTTGACTGCCTGTTGGCCTGTAAATTTGGCCTTTCTGGATGCAGTCCTCTGATCATTACTTTTTGAAGCAAATATTTGTCTGTCCTGATTACTGTTTGGTTAATCATTTGTCTTATTTTTGTATGCTCTGGCTGATACTCATAGGTTCTTGCCTTGAATATTTTGCAAGTGAGTGTCGTATTATTGTTGAAAAATGCAGGTTACTACCCCAATGTTGAAATTCATGGCTGAGTTTGTGTTGAACAAAGCCCAGCGTCTTACTTTTGATTCGTCTTCACCCAACGGAATACTTCTTTTCCGTGAAGTCAGTAAATTGATTGTAGCCTATGGGACAAGAATATTGTCTCTCCCAAATGCTGCTGATATATACGCTTTCAAGTACAAGGGGATTTGGATTTCTTTCACTATTCTGTCGAGAGGTAAGAGCACAAGAGAAGCAGCTTATATTGGCGATTCTAATGAAATGCATGCTTAATTAGGTGCTATCGTGAATTTTTTTACCTTTTTCCATTGATTATAAGCATGTTCTTCCTGTTTGTTTCTCTTGAATGGATAGTTTTCAATGGCCCATTTAGTTCAGCACGTGTTTTCTTCAATTTGAGCACCGATACAACCTAATAACGGAAGAATTGGAAGAGTATATATAGCGGGAGAAGATAGGTTGTTAGCCACAATGGAATGGTCTTGACTCTATCCACTTTTAGCCTTCTGAGGGGTCCTTGTCCTCCATATTTTGTTGGCAGCTAGGTATAATGAACAAAAGTGGTGACAAAAATTCTACCTTGTTGTATACTACCTCTCAATTCAGTGAGCTGAGTAGTAAACTTTTGGGCTAACGTCAGGTTTCTGTTCTACCAA
Source organism: Psidium friedrichsthalianum (assembly GCA_019149425.1). Lineage (NCBI taxonomy): Eukaryota > Viridiplantae > Streptophyta > Magnoliopsida > Myrtales > Myrtaceae > Psidium > Psidium friedrichsthalianum. Next base: position 15,961 of record JAGVVM010007315.1, read on the forward strand.
GCAGCTGATTGTGCTGCTACATTAAGGAAAAAGCAAACAACGAATATTTTTACGTAGCACGACTGAATTTTTCTCACAGCAAAGTGCTTTGATATTTTCAATTAAGTTTGTTGTTTTAATGTGCACCTAATTTCCAAAGATATACTACCATTAAGCAATCATTGTTTCTTTCACTTATTTAATGCTGACAACTTTACTTGAGTCACCATCTGGGCAATGGGACGAATCTGTTTGTGTCAATGTTGTAATTTACTTGTTGCTTACTCACTGCCTATAAAGTCGCTCTATGTTATCACGTTTCTTGTGGGTGCAGCTTTTGCTTACCTGAATGTGAGTGCTGAAATGGTTTAAGTCCCTCGTTTCTTTGCTGTCACATCCATGTTGCTTTGCTGTGCTGCAATTTGATGTAGGATCCTCTAATCTATCAGAAATATTCAGGATGATTGATTACTTGTCAGTCACTTCCTGGACATGTTATAATTGCCTGTAAACATATGCATGTTGATTGCAGCTCTAGCCGGCAATTATGTCAACTTGGTGTGTTTCGAGCTTTATGGTGATAGGGCACTTTCAGATGCACTTGATATAGCCTTGAAGATGACACTTTCAATTCCTCTGGCTGATATCTTAGCATATAGGAAGGTATGTGAGACATGGGTTCCTCTGATATGGACAGCTTTGCTAACTATAGCAATTGAATCACCATATCCTTCTATGTGCAATTGAATTCAGCTGCCCATAATTTCTTTTGCAATCCCTCTAGTAATACCAAGCCACCACATTGATATACCTTTTATTTCTGGCCTGGACGATTGTAGTAATGACGTTTATAGGAATATGTTTCTGTAATTTTGGAATATTTATCCGGAAAAAGAAAGAGCATCATGTTGTTATGTTTATGGTGCAGAATTGAAGACATTTCTAATGAAGAAGTAGTTTGCACTTAATCATTAGTGGTCAATTGTATCCATTATTCTTTTTGGCCCATTTGATGGGCCATGCCACCACCCAATGAGCTCATATCTTTTTCTCATTTGCAGTTAACAAGAGCCTACTTTGCATTCCTAGAGGTTCTATTCAGCAGCCACATAGTTATTATTCTGAATCTCGACACAAGTACCTTCATGCATATTGTCAGTTCACTTGAATCGGGTCTTAAAGGTTTGGATACAAATATCGCTTCTCAGGTGCGTAATTAGTTGATCCTCTCTTCTTTTAAAGGGGGCTCCTAGAGGTTCTATTCAGCAGCCACATAGTTGTTATTCTGAATCTCGACACAAGTACCTTCATGCTTACTGTCGTTTCACTTGATTGGGTCTTAAAGGTTTGGATACAAATGTCGCTTCTCAGGTGCGTAATTAGTTGATCCTCTCTTCTTTTAAAGGGGGTCTTATCAAGGGTTTAAATCAAAAAGGTGAGAATGCATAAAAAATAGCTTTGGAACTGTCTGTTTTCTTGGCCTTTGGATAAGGAATATCTCAGAACTGGTATATAATAACCACCAGTGTGGACATATATCTCCCAGACAGTATTATGGAGCTTTCGTTGAAGAAGCTCCAACATAAGCTTTTGTATTACCAGAAGAAGCTACTTGTGCCTGTCTCATTTCGATTTAAGCGCCACCACTTTTTCTGTATTGTACAGGTAACATGTTAATTTTGTTTTTCCATTTCAGTGTGCATCTGCTGTTGATAATTTGGCCAGCATTCTACTTCAACAACATCACAATTTTTGAGGCACCCAATTCACCTGCTGCAAAAATCTGCTCGACCATATTGCAGATTGCCCAACCTTGTTTCCAGAAGTAAGAAAGCAATCCACTTTTTTCAATATATTGATTTTGGCTAAGTATCCCCAGTGCGGTAGCTTCTTGGTAATGACTTTTGAGAAATAAAAAAAAGGGAGTCCGGTGCACGATAGCATCCCCGCGAGGCGGGGTCCGGGAAGGGCCCCACCACAAAGGTGAAAGGAGGCAAGCCTTACCCTGCATTTGCAAGAGGCTGCGTCCAAGGCTCGAACCTGTGACCTCCAGGTCACAGGGCAACACCTTAACCAAATGCGCCAAGGCTTCCCTTCCTGCAATAAGAATGACAATAATATAAACTAGAAAAATTAGGAATTATTTCCTGCAATTAAAATTCGAGGGCTATGACATTCATAAATTTGTCTTTTGTTTAACATTTAGTTCAGGGAAGATCTATTTCTTGTTTATTTATGAGATCAATTGAAATGTGCACTCAGACTTTTATGTTCTCCTTTATAGATATTAAAGACTCTGTTTGAGATTGTTTTATTTGAGGACTGTGAAACCAATGGAGTCTTAGCAGACCATGCTGAGCTTGATCCTCATCAGTGAGCAGGTCAGATTTTATTAGCTTTGCCTACTGGTTTACAGTCGCTTTTCTTTTATAAACTTGTCTATTGATGATGAATGTTTCCTTGGTAATGTAATGTTTTGTAGTGTAATGTAGTACACCTGCATGATTATGCAAATCAATTCCATGTCATTGGCGTAACACCTTTAGTATCATTTTAGAGCATCCCATATTTCCCTCTGTGGGTTCAAGTATTTTTAAAGTCCATCGTTGTCATTTCCTGCGATTTTTATAGGAAGGGGAACTGGCAAGTCTTGGAGTATAAGTAGAGTCGATTTTTACTTGTATTTAGAGTTAGATGATATGGGTTCTCATCTTTTTCTCATGTAGATAAGTATTGTCATTTCCGTTTGGAATTCGCTAATGCAAGTTGGGTATGTTCTTGTTGGCACTGATGTTTAGCTGAAACTTTTCACGTTTTCGCAGATATTCTCGGATTTGAAGGCTCAGATTTTGGCATCACAAGTAAGTAAAATTTTGTTATATTGTGCAGATATTTGGATGCAAGTAGGAAGGTCAAAGTCTAGTTATTTCAAGGAAAGTGGACAAGTGTCTACAATCAGACTGTATCTTGGGTTAATGTCCGCTCATCATTAGCCTAAACTAGTAAACCAGATAAATGGCAATTAGGAATATGATTGGATGGTGGATTGGGAGTATCCTCTGTTGCCTGCAATATGAGAAGTTATGGAATATTGGAGCAATAGTTGTCGGAGGGATGCTGGGTAATGGAGAGAACATTTAGTTCAATTGAAAGCACAAATGAAAAGGACTAATTTGGTTTTACTACTACAAAGCCCCTTTTGATTGATTTGTGTTTATGGTAATGATCCCATTTTGTAACAAACGGCATTTGGTTTTCCAGTACAAATAGTTGATTGTTTCCGTTATGCCAATTGTTTTGTAGCTAGAGGAGTGATTCTTCTGTAAGCGTACCTGATTTCTGGCATAAAATGTTGCCTTTACGGTTTCACAAAGCATTCATATAAACATCCAAAACTTGAGAAACTTCTTAAAGTTGCAGTTTACTTAGTAGTGAGATGAAGAATTGCTGAGGTCTGTCAGATTTGCTACCAATAAAAGTCCCATCTCTGCATGTGCTTGTCTGTTTCAACTGATGAGCTTTGAAATCCTGTTTTCATGTTTTCTGATAGTTATGTGTTTGTGTGGTGTGAACAGCCGGTGGATCAGCATCAAAGCTTTCGCTATGTTTTGACAAACTGATGGCAGATGTCACTCGAAGCCTAGATTCGAAGAACAGGGACAAGTTCACTCAGAGCCTAACTGTTTTCAGGCACGAATTTCGGGTCAAGTAATGTTGCATATTCTTGTGACAACAGATCCAATGGTGCTCTTTTGGCTGTGCACGTGGATTTTTTTTTTGTGGTCCTTTGACCCTGTTGGCAGACGTAAAGCATCGGATATTGCAAAAGCTTGCAAAAAGGGGAGAGATTTCTGTATGGATGGATTGTGGGCTTCCCTGTACAGTAGTTTGTGGTCCTTTTGTTTGGAGATGGATGGTTGCTGGGTTTCAGGACTTTTCTTCTATATGATCTTCTTAAGTGGTGGTTTGGTATAGCTACTTAGGATTCCCTTGGGAGATGTAATTCTTTTAGAATTGAAGGTGTAAATTCTGTCCACCTGTGATTCATAGATTTTTAAGGTTTTTGTAAAATAACCTGAATATTCTTTGGACTTGTGTATAAAAGAAGGGGAGAAGGGAGGAAAGGGGAAAAAAGGTGGTAGTGTTACTTCAATTGGTTTTTTTGCTCCGTCCATCTGGCCGAAGAACCCCATTTGCTCAGTCTCATTCCAGGATTTTGATGAATGCCAATCGTCGCACCATGGCACAGAGATCTTCCTCTGCCTTCATATTTTGACAAGGCGAAAAACCAGAAGCCGACATTCGGTCCTTCCGCACGAGTTAGTAATAAGTCAGGTAGGTATTCTCGGTAGAATGAAATCCCCCACGCGACTGGACGACCTTCCTCGCGGGCAGTGCGAACTCTCCAACCAGTTAAGCTGCGAGAGGGAATTTCTTCCCAGTCGGTGGCACATGATTAGCTATTTTTGCAAGCAATGCGGGATCTAGCTCATGGAAGCTAGGAAACGTTGTCGTCATCCATGGAGGCGATGAGTATCAAGAAAAATAACCTCACGGTCATCCATGATGGTCGAAATGAAGTAAATGGGCCGGGAATTTGCTATTTATTTTGATAATGGCAGCGAAAACGTGTATCCATCCAACGAAAATGTAATCATTGTAGTTGTAGCTAATTACAAAAGAATGTGCAAACCACATCAAGAAGTCGCTCATCTGAGGTGAAAAAGAAAATTAAGTCCCTTCCACCTAAATCGATCTTTCGTAGCATAAGAATGCCTCGCTTACGCGTACTAAGCAAGAGAATAGCTGACACAACTAACAGGCCAACCGAAGTCAAGCAACTGGAAGCCACTCCTAACTTCTGAATCCATCACTTTCCCAAGATTGCCGCTGTTCGTCCAGGGTTAGAGTTAAATACGCTGCTCTAGAAAAAGCTGCTATTAAAGCATACAGACCGAAGGTTCCAAAGGATTACGGCCATCACCTCAAATTTGGTCACCCACGAAAACTCGCATAAGGGGCCTGCAAGCCATGGAAGAGACGTCTCAGAAAAGAACACCAACCCCCTTTATGCTGTTGAATTTAATGTAATCCTTCGTCATAAGTGAACTAGGGAACCACCTTATCTCGCTCCAAGTGCATACCACTGATGATCCAACAATGCTAGCTCGTGTAACCAAGCTACCAGAAGAATGCTCTACCTAGTTTCCGTGCAAATTTGGCATAATGAAGATGACTGCGGACGACTAGTGGACTTCTTCTATATCCCATCGATGGTCGTATAGCATTAAGACAAGAAAACACATCTGTCCATCAGCATCAGAGTTGTGGCAGCTCAATCTCCTGAAGGTAGCAATCTGCATCACCGATATGTTTATTCAATAATGTCATCAGACGAAAACAATTAGAAGTTTTACCAGTCTTTTGTTGAAGGCCCCTTTATCACGCGTTGTGAACTTTATTCTCTGAAAATCTCTCTACTCATTTACCTTGTAAGTTCATGCAACTCCCTTCACTGATCATGGGAGATGCCCATCTCCAAGCTCACTGATCTCCATAGAGTTAGATGATGGCCCATCTTGAGTGGTCAGATCTTCCAGTACACACATCTGATGTAAGAAAATAACACTTGTATTACTTAGCAACTCATCTTGAGAGGTCAGATCTTCAAGACACACGTCTGATGTAAGAAATAACACTTGTTTACTTAGTAACTATAATACGGCCACATGGACGAGTAACCCACAAACCCAAATTCAATATCATTTTCTTTCAGAAGGTAAACATCTGACCCACAAGCCAAATTTTTTAATATCATTTTCTTTCAGAAGGTAAACATATGACGAATATTTAAATGGTACAATTGAAGTTCAAGAGATCTTACGCAATATGCTGTGGCATCTCCAAAGCAACTACAGTGCGCAGAATTAGAAGTTAAGCAGTCAGACACATGCCAGGGCATCTCCCAAGCAATTACAGTGCCTCACCCGTCTGGTCCATGTACCATAGATAAGTACGCATCGACACCTATGTAAATGCCATTTTTCTCTAGTATTTCTTGCAGCTTAGAGTCTGCAGTTTCTGCAGGATTTCTGAACCGCCTCTTTTCAAGCCGATGACAAGCGCCCTGCGTGTAACATTGTTTGGATAAATATCACCCTGCACCATCAGATTGACCAAGTAGCATGCATCTTCCATGCATCCAATCTTACAAAATCCATGAATGAGAGTATTGTATAGAATCAGGTCAGGTCTCAGTCCAGCATCAAGCATCCTGCGGAATAGTGCATTTGCTTCTTCCATTCTACGTGCCCTACAATAACCACTGAGAAGAGCACTGCAGGTTATAATGTCAGGCTGCACAGCTACTTTGTTCATGGAGGACCACATGATAAAAGCTTCCACAAAATTCCCCCTTTTTTGAGAACCCATCTATCACACTAGTGAATGTCACAACATCCGGAGAGAAGCCCCTTTGGACAAGTTCATCTAAAATATCTCTCGCCTCAGTCATCAGCCCATTCCTCATTAGGCTGTGAATGATAGTATTGTATGTGATGATATCAGGAGAAATATTAACAGTTGTCATCAAGCCCAAAAGCTTAAAAACCTTATGCAAGCAGCCCTTCTTCCCATAGGCATGCATTAAAGTGTTGCAAACGACGACATCAGGCAGTAAACCATCTTTTATCAATATTTGAAACATATGCTCCGCCATTCCCATGTCCTCTATTTGGCAATTCGCATCAATGAGCACTGCATATGTAGTGGTGGACGGTCTATTACCACTTTTCAAACATTTTCCCTAAGTACTGTAAAGCTCTCTTTGTATCTCCACCTTTACAATAGCCTCGGATCATGGTAGTATAATTATAACAATCTGGACGTAAGCCTACATCAGGCATCTCGAGAAAATATTTGAAGCAATCGACATGTCACGATCTCTGCATAATTTTGTGAGAAAACTATTATACAAGAAATTGTCAAGGGAAGGTCGCACATGCTTAAAATACAAATTGCTTTTCCTAGATTTCCCACCTTACAATAGCCATCAATGACTGAATTAATTACAACAGAATCCAGGTAGAAACCCATCCCCAATAGCTTAAACAACAAACATGTTGCTTCCTTTAACCAGGACATCCTGCAGAGATGGTGAACTATGATAGAATATGCAACCACATCAGCTTTGATCCCATAATTTTTCATCTCGGTGACCAACTTCCAAGCCACTTGTTATGTCACCCTTGACACAGTAGTCATTGATAAACAAACTGATAACAGAGGCATTCATACCTATTCCTTGACTTTGCATTTCCTCCAAAAATTCCAAGCCAGGTCTGATGGTTGGATCGTAATAGTGCCTGCAATAAGGAATTACAGACGGCAGCTGAAGGAAAAATTTTAAGCAGTCTTCCTTTAAACGATGCCTCAAGGGCAATCTTTAAATGTCTTCCTTAATGTAAGAATCAATGAACATGCTATGTACAGTTTTTAGTACTCTTCTTTCTTTACAAGTGTCAAGAAAAGTATCCAACAACAGAGTGGAGGAGTCATTGTGACAATGATATGTCCGTACAAGATATAAGATAAGACGAACCGCTAAATGATTCATATTCCTTGAGGCAAGAATACGTATCACTTTACAAGTAGCTTGGATCCCATTTTTTAATCCTAGAGCAAGTGCAGCTTCTGAATTCTCATCAAAGAGCTTGTCCAAGCCCGGAACATATTAATCTGATTCAATTAACCCAATACAACTTCTCACAGCCTTGAATCCACTGGCAGTTTGTGTCTAACAGTTTCATGCTTTCCATCTCAACTTCCTCTGACTTCTGATTTTCAAAAACAAGGAAATCTCCTCATCAGAGCAACGATCACCATGATGAGACAGCATATCACCAATATTTACAGCCGAAATGCATCTCTTTTCGTTAGAACTTCTCCATCATAAGATTGGAGGTTTCATCATCGAGCCTACTAAAGCACATAGCTGCTGAATTCCAGACGAAAAAGGTCTAGAAATCCTTTTACTTGCAAATATCAGCTTGAGTTTGGCAGAGCAGTGATGAATGAGAGAAATAGCAGCCCTCATAACCAGCAGAGCAATACTAGGGACATGAACTTGTACAAGAAAGCCATCGCCGACTTCACGGAAGCTGCTACCATGTCTTCTCATTCTACCTATAGATGTAACATGGCTCCAAACATCGCAATTTCCATGTTGCTAATTCTCGCATAATCGGCCACGTTTGAAGCTCAAAGTACTGCCCCCAAAGAATGGGAATTTACCCATAATGTTCCTAGTAACATGAAAACCCCATTAAGCACACCTCCAAATTACTTGATTCAGGATCCCGAAGCCCTCCATCTCCATTGTGGCCACATACAAACCGCTTGATGTGCCGACTTCATGAATTAAGGACTACCGCGAAATCCTACTCAAAGCAAAAGAGAAAAAGTTACTAAGCCCTTCCGACTTTTGTTTTTCAAAATTTAGTGCCAATATGGCGACAGGGTACAGTCGTTTACGATCCAAACCACAGGACACAAAAAACATCATTGTACACGATAAGTTTCCGCCTCTATCACCTCGCCCCCTATCGTATCTCGGATGTGCCGAGACAAGAGCAAACCAAATTATTATGAAAAAAAAAACGCACAGAGATTGAGCTCTCACAAAAACGAAAGAGCAAACATGCCGAAGCAGTCGGTGCAACTGCTAGGGCTTCGAGAGGCGTAAACCCAGTTCGAACTCAAGCCCAGACTCAGAGATTTCGACAGCAGCAGAATGTCGAAGAGAGAAGAGAATTAACGGCTTCTCCCCTCCCTCAACTGTACAAAAATGGACGCGCTCCGAGTTTCCAAAGCGGGTCGATCTTGGGCCGGGTTAAAGCCCAAAGAGCCGGGCCTGATTTTATTGCGACCGTGCTTGAAACTTGGAAAATTTCAAAAAAGAGAGCCAAGTGCTCTCATTTTCTCAATCTGGAGTATTATTATTGTCTCAAAGAAGGGTATGAAATAGCTATGGTTGTTTTAATAAGGGTTGACCTTGCTGACCGCGTCGACTAAATTTTTGACTAACCAAGGGCATTTTGTCAAAATTTAAAATTTATCTAATTTTTTGTTAAATTAAATTAAAAACAAAAAAAATTAAAAAAAGTAAAACATTAGCGGGATGACTGACCTTCTGTTGTGGCCATAGCCCCATAACCAATGGGGCGGTGATAGTGGTTGTTAGGGTCGCTGGCGCCTCGACAAACTTTTGTCGTGCTTAGGCCTTTTTTGAGAAAGCCATCGCCGTGCCTAGGCCCTTTTAAAAAAAAACTTAATTTTTTTTTATTTTTTAAATCTCTTAAAAAAATAGAAAAAGAAGAACATTATAAAATGATTAGGCTATTTTTTAAGATTAATATAGTCATTTAGGCTTTATTTGAAATAAATTCTACTTCATATTTTATTTGAGAAAATAATGGCATTTAAGGTCATTTTTGAAATTTTTCCTTTAGACAAAAAAAATCTTCATTGTAAACCATTGTCCCTTGTCTTGTTGCCCTCATGTCTCAAAACACAATATTTAAAAGCATATCCAATTTTATTTTTTAAAAATTAAAAAAATACTCGAACCTTCAATTTAAAAATATCGGGATTATTTTAATACTTTATAAATCTAAAATTGTGCCTTTTCGCGAATATTATTTAGTAGGTAATTAGTATTAAATTAATCTCCTAATTCGATCCGACGTCAAATAAATAAAAAGAAAATAGAAACCGGATAATAGAAAATCAAATGGGCAAAAAAAGCAAGCAAGAGGAGTGACTTGGGACTACTGTGAGCTTTTCTGCCATTTCGTCTTCCCGAGACGATCTCGCCGGATGCAGCGAAACTTCACATAGAGAAAGAAGAAGAAGAAGAATAAGCCAGCAGCAGCAGCAGAACCGCCGCGGAAGTCTCCCAGGTCTCTCTCTCTCTCTCTCTCTCTCTCGTGACGCTTGTTTTCGTTGAGGTTGCGTTGTGAATGATGGAATATCCGCTGAAATTGTTGCATCCATAGATTCTATTGATCTTTGGTTTAAGGCCACCGATCCCGGACTCGGAATTTTGCCGATCAATTTCGGGATCCGTTTTGTTCATTGATCATCGGTACGGCGAGGAATCGATAGTCGCTGATGGATTTTTTTCGTCTCTCGCGGAGAGTTGCAGGTTCGTGTTTGCTATCGTTGAGGTACGACCTCAGAGCGGAAGTCTTCAGATGACGCCGGTCTGTCCCTTTGTGAAAGCTTCGCGTCCTGAGGACGCGTCGTCCAGGAAGCACCAGAAGGAGCCTGGCGCGGATTCCGCCGCATCCCTCCCTGCCCCTTCGGCTAAGTGCCAGACGCGACGCAGACGCAGACGCAGACGCAGACGCAGACGGATTCCGGGAGCATCTCTCCCAAGTGCCCCCTCGGATATGACTCGCAGACGTTCAAGCTCGGCCCTTTCAGTTGCATGATTTGTCAAGCCCTTCTGTTCGATTGCACCAAATGCGTGCCCTGCTCTCATGTCTTCTGCAAGTGAGGAACTATGAATGTCATTCTGTTCGTGTTATTACGATGATGTTAATTGTGTCTCTAGTATTCTATCAAAGGAAGTGTACATACGAATCATTGCTTGGGTGACGTGGGAGATTGGGTTGGGTTAGTTCAGTCGAATGCATATCTGTTATTGTCCAGTGTGTTTGTCTGAATTATTCTCTACAGGCTTTGTGGCCTTAAGATCATTTTACTTGGTTGTTGAATTCTAGAGCATGTATATTGCGATTTAAGGACTGCCCACTATGTGGAGCTGATATTGGAGACCACTGAGGCCGACTCGAATCTTCAGAGCAGGTTGGATCAGATTTATCGAGGGGGCATGTAGAATTAAGAGGTCCGCCTGTTGAGAATGGGCTAAAGAGGAACTTTAGCGAGAAGAGAGACGGTGATATATGAGGATCGTATCTTTGGAAAGAGGTGATTTCTTGGTTCACAAGCCATGGCGGGTGGGTTTATAGAATTGGATTTCTAACCTGGGACCTTATGCTTTGTGGTATCACATCTTCTGTTTCACAATCTATGCTCTTAAGCGCTATTCTCCCACATGTGTAGGCATTTCGTGCTCAAAAATGTGGAAAGTGCTAATCAAGACTTGCTCTCTGTGCTGAGGATATTAGAGATCAGATAGCAAAAATGTCAGGCAGCATCAGAATTGTGTTCTCAGCTGGGTGCTGTCCTTGGCAGTGCTCGGTGACTGCTGGTTCTCGTATCTCTCTCTCTCCGGCGTCCCCTCGCTCGCCTCTCGCCTGCGCTCTCGCCTCCCTCCGCCGCCCGAAAAGAAAAAAACAATCAGATATCTAGTTTGTCCCCATGTTTAAACTAGTATCATGATGGAGAGTTAGCAATTGGACTTTTTGAGTTTGTTCGTCATGGTTAAAACATTGAGTATCATGATGGATTGTTAGCAATTGGACTTCTCCCTAGAAATTGCAAAATTTGATGTATGAATAGCTTAACCTAAAAGAAAGACTTTTAGAAAAGCCTGCTTTTAGCAGGCAGTAAAGGGGGTATATTTTCTGTCACGTCATTCCTGTGCGTGGCCAGGAAAACGCTTCTCTCATTACGGATGGAGTTCTATGTGCAAAAGATAGGTCAATTGAGATAATTTTTTTACGTAAGGGGGAGGGTTTTGTTAGTTAAGGGTTTTGGTTCCCAGTAGAGTTAGTGTTGAGTTGTACGATGGTTGAGACTTGAGACTGTGGCTGGTGGTCTCCAAAATATGTAGGTAGCTGGCTGCTTTTTAATCGATTTTGATGGCTTGAGCTGTCAAATGATATAGTTATAAACTCTTATGAAATGTGGAGTTGATTAAAGTTTCTTAGCATTTTCCTTTTGCGTTAGGAGATTGAAATACTTCAATCATTGAGACATATTAGATGATAGAAATTGATTGTTATGTCACGTCTGTTGCAGTCGACAATAGGAGGATGCTGCTATCTGCAGTCAGTTCTTATTTTGAGGAAGTGTTGGGTTTTTACAAAAAATTGCCAGCTAAGATGATGTGGAGGTAATTGCATCGTATTAGTTGGATCTGCGCTGACTTTATATTCAATTACTAATTCTTCTCTCTCGCTCCTATCTCTGCTCTCTCTCCTGCCTGCATTCAAACTTGCTCTTGTGCGCATGCAGATTACGCATAAACTATCTGTTTCCCTTAATAAAATTGTGGATCTTAAGTATTATGATGGAGACGCTGGCTGGCTGCAGATCCTATTATGACCGATGTCGCTTGAATGTTCGTCGAGATGCTGCAAAGCATAGTCCAGATGTTCTTCTCTTCGCAGGTTCACTCTTTTTGCTGCTTGTGTGCATGCAGTCTTATTCCTTCATTATGAACTTCTAGTATATTCTTCTATTTGTGGCATTGCCTTCATTATGAAGTTCTATGATTATCTTCTGATTTGTTTGCAATGATATCTATTTATCACTTATTGTGGATATTTATTTGTTTGCTACCATAGTGATCATCGTCCCTGGGATAGACTTAGACTGACACGGATAAGTTAGATAACAGACGTAATATAAAATTGCGGCTTGACGGAAAACATTGTGTTCAGATGATTAGCATTGGCTCACAAAGTTGGGTCAGCAAGTATTCTTGGTGTTGCAAAGTTAGTTGAGGGCAGGTTGTACTACTGTCTTTATTTGAAGATAGGGGGAAACATTGGTTTTCAGGGGACGCATAGATAACTGACTTCAGATAATTGCAATGTAGTTCATAGTGAGGGCTGTGGCGGTGGATGGCCTGGGGACGGGCTTTTATTGGCCGCATTTACAATGTTTCCCGTCTGTCAACAGATTCTAGATGTGCGCTGATTTGGTCTCTTCTTGGCGAAAGTGGGCAGCTGTTGCAGAGCTCTGTTGGATATGAAATATATTGCGCATTTTCACGGATTTCAAGAAGAGAGGCATAAGCTGTTGGAATCATTGACACTGAAATCCTGAAGATATTGTGTCTCGGTGAAGCGAGCGTGGTAAGAATGAACTTCTCTTGGCTTGAATTTCTACTTTTGCTACCTGTCAAGCTCTTTCTGATTGGGCAATTTTAAGCACCCTCAGGCAAGACACCAAGCGGTCTAATCGGTAAACTTCAACTGAGTTTCTGAAAAAAACCAGAGGAGTGGCGTGAGAAATAGAACCGTGAAATTAAAACATCACAGCTACGGGGTGCCTAGGTTTCTAGGACGTTTGTCTACCTTGCGCATCTGCACTCGGTATATTTCTGGCTTAACCGTATGGCGATCTAATGAAATTTCTAGTATTCATGAGATAACTGCTATAGTAGTTGTATAAGTGGGCATCTCTGTGTCTTAACGCTAAAGGAGTATAGTCCAGCAGGATTGAAGTGATGGAGTGTTGGATTAGTCAGCAGGGCATGAAGGCATTGACGATGGCTTTGCAATCTGGCGGTGTGGTCTGGGCTGAATGAACGCTATGGTTGGCTATCTGTTTCCGCTATTGTTCTAGTATCTGTGGCGTGACCGCAGGGTTGTATTAGCTTTCTGCCTTTGAAGTCGCGCAATATGTAATAGTTCTTGGTGTGGGCTTCTCTGATGCTTAAATCGATAAATTGGTTTCTGGGATTTTTTGCACGCTGAAGCTATTGAACGTAATGTCAAGTGACATCTTACAAGTTGAATGTATAAATAAGTTCGGTTCTATAGCTCGATCGGGCGAGCTCCTGTTGCTGGTGAAGGATATCTCCTTAATCTGCGAAGGTTAAGAGGACGTCGGGGAAAAAAAAAAAAAAGAAATTTTCAGTGAAGTAGGAAACATGTGGCCTTTTAGATAGATAATTTGGTTGCTTAGCGTAAAGGTAAAGGAAAGCGATGTCGGGTGTAGAATGAAGCTTGGCTTGTGTATGTGATTTCTTTGTTTGAACGACGAGCCCTAGAGAGGTGACTAGGGTTGAGAATTTTCTAAATATGAACGCTCGTTTTGAAATTAAAAGCGGTGGGGGCTTAGATGACTCATAATGGTGGCTTACCCACGTGTTTAGTATATCATCTTAAGAGTAGCATGTGCGAGTTCGTTGCACTGTGCTATAGGTCTGCTTTCTTGACCGAATCTGTGTACAGGTGTAAAAGAAGGGCGATGGAAGTAGGAGAGGGCGCTAGTTGCCAGTGGAACAAGTCATCACGACAGCTATTAATAAGAGTTGGTCATTAGATGGATATCGGCAACTTCTAACGAGCATTGTACAATATCTGATGGCCCGTAAGAAAAAGCATGCTTTCGGTTAATTTGAGGGGCTTTTATTGTTGGGTTGAAAGGATCTGATGGGTGTTTCGCTCTCTATATAGTACCCACCTATTTTAGTGAGCTCAAGAGTATAACTGTATGTGACAAATCCGCGTGAGCTAAATCCATGCTAACGTCAGAGAATTTCTGGTGTAGAAGTCTAATTAAGCATAAAAGAATAGTCCATGGATCGTTAGTGTCATTGCTGCGACTGCAGCCAAATGATATATGGAGCTAAAAAGAAAAAAAACTAAAATGGGGCAGGTGCCCGGGGGGGGGGGGGGGGGGGTGAAGGGATGAGGCGGGGAGGGGGACGAAACAGGAACCTGATATAGGTTGACGTGGCGAGCTTAATAGAAAGGGCGTTAAATATTCCAAATCCCTATTAACTAAAGCGGCTTAGCTGTGTGCATGTCTACTTGGCACCAGTAGATCAAATGCGGGGGGGGGAGAAGATGGAGATCGACCCAGGAATAGGATAAAAGAGTAATAGGGGAAAGGAAAAGGCGATCGCATAATTGCATAGGTAGTGAATATGCAAGAAGCGTCAAGAAACGAGTTAACGTTTCTCTGGGCGTTTGTCATTGAGGAGTTTAGTGGCTAAGTAAAGAAGGGGAGAATTTTGGCACCTTTTGGCCTAAAAGTTGAGGCTTCCCGTCATGCTTATCTATTCCTGCTATCGTTTGTGGGCTATAATAAGAAGGTCAGCTAGGGGTATGCCGCACGGGGGGGGGGGGGGGTCTTTACTCTGCGAAGAATGTGTATCCTTTGTTTGTTACGCCGGCGATGCAGCGCATGAGAATAGCTATCTCCTTTTCGTCATCGTTTGGGGCGGGGGGCTCGTCGCATCTAGTACTTTGATGTTGCATGAGCTTTTCGCACATTGCTTTTAGTGGCATGCCGCAGGGTTTTTTATAATGAATGCGATCTATGATTAAAGGCCTGGCCATAATCAATTTCTCTTGTTGAAAAGTTCGAGAGAGATCGTCGGTTAAAATATCTGTGTCGGAACTCTGATTTTGCTGGGCCGGGGGCGCAAAACTCGAGCCGAGCGAAAGGGCTGATAGGGCTTGCATGACAACGCATGCCTCTCATGGCTATCTTCTACACGCCTGCGACTACTACTAGGGATATAAAAGCATGCGAAGTAGCAATCCTACTATGTTAAGTAATAGAGATTAAGATCCGTAAGGAGAAGGGGGGGATGGGCTGCTTGATTTTTGTCGCATGTCTGGCGTGTCGGGCACGGTGGGAGTGGGGATGAGAGCAGTAGAGTGAATTGCCAGCATGGCATAAACATAAAGCAATCTTATGTTTTTGCTTCGTTGCTTGCTCTGCTTGCGAGTAGCCTGAGTCCTTGATGGAGTTTAGTTAATAAATTTGCATTCACACACGGAGCGAACAACACTAGCAGAACACATATTTAGG
>JAGVVM010007316.1:0-16843 GCA_019149425.1 Psidium friedrichsthalianum
TTAAAGAACCTCCAGCAGGTGCTCGCCTACTAATTCTGGGGTTCGTGGTTATCGAAATCAAATAACGCATAAAATAGAGTATAGAAAACAGTAAATAAGAACCTCTAACATGTGGTTTATTCTGGGGTTGATAATATGAAAATTAAACTACAGAAAATAGAATAAGAAAGCAGTAAATAAAGAACTTTCAGTAGGTGCCTCGGCCTACCAATTATGGGATTCGGATCAATGAAAAGATACAATATAAAAGGCAGTAAATAAATATAAGCGTTAAATTCCCTAAAACTGGAAAGAGGGAGTGAGTTTCACGACTTCTATGCAGTGTTACGACCTCCAGTAGGTTGGCTCGTCTACCTATTTTGGGGTGTTTAGTCGAGTGCTTGTATAAAGATAGCTCATGCGATAATGTCGGAAGCGGACAGCCTTGTTATGGTCCTGATCATGGCTGACCTAAAGGTGTAAAGGAGTTTACGGATCAGTTGCAACGGAAGCAGACTCGACTGGCTAGGTAGTCTGGCTCGTTAGGGGTGTAGATCGCTAGTGGATCGAGCTCATCATGTTCGTGAATTCTCAGCCTTCGTGGATGTAGTTCGAATATGCAAAACACAAACAATGGCATGGAATGAAATTTAATGAAAATAATGTCCGTGATCCAAAAGAAATTAATTTTTAAGATCGATCGGGTGAATGAATTATCAGGTTAATTAGATTAACTAACCTAACGCGGACCCTCCCAAGCTCTACCGAATCGCAACTTTGGTTTTTGTTTTAAATGATTTTAAAATTTGAAGTCGCCACTAATCGTTCTTTGTAAGTCGATTAGAAACTTAATAAATTAGTGGGAGAACTAATTTATTTCTGCGAACCAGAAAAAATGAGTTCGGGGACTTGGTTACGCTAGATTACTCTAACGCCTTTTCAGTACCATTTTATTTCATGAAAACTCATTTGGGTCTAACTAACCAGAAGGGCAAAATGGTCATTTTGAAAAGCTCGGGAAGTGGGAAACATGTCAAACTAGTTGAATGTGGCCATTCCTTATTTTCTATATTTCTGAGAATTTTTCTGAATTTCTAGAGATAATTTGCCCATGAGGGGTAAAAACTGTTATTTCATGAAGAAAGGGAGTCAAAGTCACAAGATGTAGGTCTGGCCCAGTCAAAACTGACCATTTCCCATTTTCTGCAATTTTATTTGAGAAGTTTTCGAGACAATTTGCCATAAGGGGCAAAATTGTCATTTTGAAAAGATCGAAAAGGAAATTCATCAAAAATGGGATTGACCAGTCGAAATGGGCCTTTCCTAATTTTTGAGATTATTCTGAATTTTTCATAATTTTTCAAGACAATTACCCATAAGGGGCAAGATCGTCATTTTGAAAAAATCGGAAAGGAAATTCATCAAAAATAGGATTAACCAGTCGAAATGGCCAATTTTCGATTTTTCTGAATTTTTGGGATTTTTCAAGACGATTTGCCCATGAGGGGCCAAATCGTCATTTTGAAAATATCAGGAAGGAAAATCATTAAAAATAGGATTGCTAGTCAAAAGAGAGCTCTTAAACAAATTCAAGCAAACAACATTTCATTAAATTAAACAATCATGTGATGTCGCACAGCATTTCCTGTCAGCCACAAATATAAGTTAAAGCCTGTTTAGAGACCAAGTAGATCAACTTCAGAAGCAACTAATGCTCATTCTGGCAAAAGAAAAGAAGTGTTCAAACATTCTCTGTACCTTGAGTTATTATCAATAACACTACTTAACGTAAGAATGTGCAAAAATAAGCTCTGCCGAGCCATAAAAATATGCGCAACAGACCATAACACTGGAGAACTCAAATTCTTCGCAAACAGTTTGATCTACCAAGTCTTATTTATGACAAAGACACGTCATCATGTGGACCATGGCGCACTTGTGAGAGTACAAATTACTGACATACTTCCATCGGACAAAATTTCATATAGTTTCAATTAAGACTACGGAGAAAAAGATTATACTACATTAACCATGTGGAGACAACTATTAGATCCAGGGAGAAGTAATTTGCTCTGTCCTATAACTATGAAGGGTTCCAGGAAGAATTTTATCATCCTCATCTTAACAGCACAAGTGCAGTTGATAAATTTTTCAGATCTAACCTTTAGAAAGTGTGCTGCTAATTCAGCCTGGAAACCTCACCCATCTGAACAAGTGCATGATCTGGCTTATTTCGAAGAAGTTTGATCCTTTCATTTGTGCAACTGGGGGGGGGGGGGGGGGGGGGGGGGGGGGGTGGGGGTGGGGGGTGGGGGGGTAAGCCTCCAGCAAAGGCAGTTGCAATTACTGCGGCATCGGGCACCTGTGGAAATGCGACTGTACTGGCTCCAGACGCTGAAAAGCATACATACCACCAGCATCATCATATCCAGCTTGTTGTGATGATCTGCTTCTCTATTTTGCCGCAGATTCGGATTTGTAAAATCCCTTGACCGTTCATTGTTGCAGTTCACTTGCACTCATCAAGGTTAGAGTACTGGATATCCAGCTCGTGCATCAATTGTGAACCTAGACTTTTATTCCCCTGTTCTCTTCTCTTCTGCTCTGCTTCGAATTCCCATCTGCACCTTGAGCCCCATCATCCTCATCGTCGTCATCGTCGTCATCCTCATCGTCGTCATCGTCCTCACCCTTATCGTCGTTCCTTCACGTCCTCAACAATGGGTTCATCATTCTAAGCACGGAGGAAGCTCTAACAGAAAGTTAGATGGTGGAAGGAGAAACTGGATGCTGCAGTTGAGCGCTTTAAGCTTGCTGGAGCTTCTGAGTCCGACATCTCAGTTGTTCTGAAGAACCACTACTCTAGACTTGCATGAGTTTGGTATGGAGCTCTACGCAAGAGCGCTTGAGGGAACTATGACGAGTGAAGAAGCTCCCCCTTTCTTTTTGACCAGGCAGCTACCCAATTCCGAGAGGTAGCAACTCTCGTTTTCTTTCAACTGGGGCCATATCCCCTATGCGCAGCAAGAAAGCACATCCCCCTTTTGATGAGTCCCCTGTCCAGCTAAAAATAATGGGGAATTCCCATGTGAGCCTCGCAAGAACGTGAAATCCAGCTCCACAGGTTTCCTCTGCTCTTCTTTTTATTAATCACCAAAAGTTTGTCCAGCCAACTAATCCCCATCACGAAAGCTATGATGACTTCCACATGACCTTTGTCCACCGTAGTTTTAGTATCGTTTTTGAGATAAAGCCATGCCCTGGTCCACCTTCTCCCCTTTTTTTTTCATGATGGTTTCTTCTTTTTAATTTTCTTGACCGCTTTGAGTTTTGTCTGCCACTTCTTTGTCTTCTGTCCTTTTCCTTTCCACTGTTATTTGCACGCTTGACCTCTTCCTATTTCTGCCAGGTCCTTAAAGTTGGAGTGGAAACATGGACAATTCGGGGGAGAGTGAATGATGAGATGATTAACCAAGCCAAACCCCACGTCGTGGAGACCCCCCACCATTTTTTCGGACTCCCAACTTGGCATGCTACCATTCTTTGTAAAAATATTATCGAAGTCAACTTTTCCCAATCAGTTACTTTGGGACCTTCATCTCTAGAAGGTAGCTTCACTTGGAATCCACACACGCCTTAGCCACTGGACGGCTTGGGTACTTGGTCCCTTCTCCACAAAAGCAATGGCTTTAGTTTTATTGCAGTGAGCAGAGCAAATTGAGACAACCCATCGTCCACATGGTAGCTCCCGACGATGCTAGGTAATTGAGTCCAGATGCGGTCTCTCTGAGCATCCTTCCCCATCATCCTGGTGAAAGGGACCCTCAATCGAAACGATAGCGCAGTCACTGACGAAGGACTGTACACATAACAGAGAGCATCTCCAAGGATCCTCTGAGATCCATCATTGTTCTCTTCCTTGAAGTTCATATCATTTCCACAGGACTCAGATGCAGCAACCTCCATTCCAATAAACACTTTGTCAGTGTAATCGCATGTCATCTTAATTATAGCCTTTGAATGGTCATAAATTTCCATTGCCATCTTCATGGCTCTTGAAATGATTAAACCACCGACGGGAAGAATCATGAATGAATCAGGCATCGCAAGTTTGTTTCCAGCATGCGAGCCTCCGTTAATACCTTGAAAGCA
The DNA here is from genome assembly GCA_019149425.1 of Psidium friedrichsthalianum. Taxonomy (NCBI): domain Eukaryota; kingdom Viridiplantae; phylum Streptophyta; class Magnoliopsida; order Myrtales; family Myrtaceae; genus Psidium; species Psidium friedrichsthalianum. The sequence continues at coordinate 4,132 of JAGVVM010007316.1, forward strand.
GGAACGGGTAATACCAATCTGCTGTTACCAACAAGGTTAGCAATCTGTTGTTTATATAGGGGAATTTCTTTAACAGCAGCCCAATTTTGCAGACTGTAAGGACACGAGAAGTATAGCCTCTGCTCCAAGCTGCATGGACAAAAGTGCATTTGCCAATATCTTCCGCCACTATTATGGTTGAATAAGCAAACAATATAAAAACACTACCTTTTGCTTACACCAACCCCACTCGTTCTCAGTTCCATCAAGCTGTTGAACCATGAAATCGTCTATAGCAGCTTGCTCCGTCGGATCCTTTCCAACTAGGGTAGGGGTAAGGAGCCTGTTGACATTCTCAGCAGCCCCAGTCCGAATGCCTTATGGCTCCTGGCAAATGAACAGCTAGGAATAGCAGCTCTAGCAAAGGTTCCGTCATCTAGAGTCATACCAACCTTCTTCGTGAACTCCAAACAAATTGCACGCCTCTAGCAAACCACATTGACTGGCCTGTAAGAAGGATCCAGACCAGACTTCTGAGCACGCCAGCTCATCATCGACTCCGAACTCATCATCGTACTCGTCGTCCTTTCCATGCACACTTTCCTTATTGCGCTTGTTTAGCACTTTGCGCGTGCGCCCTCGCGTTTCGCCACTAAAAACCGCGTTCGGCCGAGGAATCAAAGAATCTGAGCCTGCCTTTGCGGACATGGACTGATCCGAGGCTAAAACAAAATGGGTCTTTTGATCCTTGCCTAACTGAGTGACCTTCGCCATTGAAGAGCAGCTTCATGGTTCCTTGAGCTGTGAACTGAGCCATCCACCCACCACTTCTCGGTTCCAATGCCAGAACTATCCTTTTCATTCGGGTTCGACAATTCTTTAGCGGTTCGCGAAGAACTCGTTTCTCTAGTTAACCACGGCGAGACCTTACAGCCTTACGGCTCATTGATGAAGTTGTCAAGCAACCAAGTCTAGATTTTCTTTTCTTGGGTGTTTTGGAGGCATGGGAGAAAGAAGCGTGAAAAGAACACACTTTTCACGGGAGAAACCGTTTGCCACATAAATTGTTCACTGATTCCTTCGCCCCCCTCCAATAGATCAGAATGATGGAAAATATAGGGGTAGAGGTCTTGGATTTTCGTGGGGTGCCCCTAGAAAAATTTCAATTTCATTTTTTTTGTTAACTTAGAGGCTAAATTGAAAGACGCAAAATTCAACTAAGTGCCCTTTGCAAAAAATTGAGTCATTCTGGGTACAATTAGGTCAAGATGAAATTTGTTATTATGCGACAATGTCATGACTCCAGAAATGCAAAATCGAAAATGTATATGTGCTAATATGATGGTTGATTGTACTAATTTAAATGCAAAGTCTAGTGGATAGTGTGCATAATCATATGTGCATGCGAAGTCAAAATTTTATATTTGAGCAGATTTTGAGCCGAAAGTACGACCGTGTGAGCATTTTAATTAAATACAAAAATAATAACCGGATTGATCGTCTGGCGTGCTTGTGTGGTCATATATTAGTTATCGTTGCTCGGAGGTGTCCTATGAACGACGCCTGATAAGTTCGTGTTGTGTCGATCGAAACCACATGATTTATTGAAAGCACGATAGTTTGTGTCGTCAGATTAATCGGATGTCGGTCGCAGCTTGTGATGGACCGATTACAAGAATGCCTAATATATATGTGCCGTGTCGATCGGAATCACACGGATTATTGGTTGCCATCGTCGACGGAGCGGGACGAAGCCCGATTATGTCGGAAGAGCACCAACTGTTTAGTGTGTCGGGCACCAACTGTCTAGTGTGCCAGGGCCAAGTGCCCATTAATAACTAGCAATCGTATGTTGCATAATGCCTGAGAGTTTGGTATACGTGTTCTGGTTATTGCATTGATTTGGGTGTGATTTAATTACCAAATAAATTATTGAACAGTGTGGACCAAGATGAGATGAGTTGTATGTGATTGACAGTTAGATTGCTTTTATGTTGTCATAACTGTTTTGGTTGCCTGAGTGAATCAATGCCCTAATTGGACTTAGGCATTGACTCACAAAGATATTTATATCTCACCTGTTGTTGATAAATATTTTTCAATTCCGTAACTTTGGAGATATGCTGATGTGGATGACGAGGGTGCTGTGACCCCTCTTTTGGAGTAGATACGAAGTTAACCCTGTCCCGACCCATTGTCCTTTTTGCTGGTCTTTGGAAGCCACCCCGAAAGATGGGGTTATATAGGCTGTAGCTTCTGTAGGGTTAACGATTATCTACTAATGAAAATGGTAGTCTTTTACTGAGTTGGCTGTTGTTATTTGATCTATTGTCCTACTTATCTATCCCTGCTATTTTGGCGATTGTTTGGAAAATTTCGCGTTCCGCATGCGTATAATTATAAGATAAAAAAATAAATGGGTCGATGACGTGCTTAGAACGTCACCCTTTTATGACCCGAGGATGTCACAATTTTTTTTAGCATTTTATTTTCCAGTAGTTTATCTTTTTTTGCAATTTTACATTCTCACATCTTTCAATTCTCGTACTATAGTCGTAGTTTCGAATTCTTCATCGTTGATTAAATTTCGACGTTGTATCTATCTCACTATGTCGTCAATTAAATTCCGGCAAAGTGTTTTGTGCCTCGTTGTCGATTAAATTCTGACGAAGCATATCCGTTTCTTATGATCCCTTGAGCCTCCTATCCAGAATCTTAATAAAAACTAAAGAAACGGCTTTCAATAAAAGGTATTTTGCCGAGGACCATTTTTGGCGAAATACTCCTCTATGCAGGACTTCAAAATATCCTTTGGCTCTGCAACCTTCAGTCAAGTTACTGGAAACAGTCTTTCATGGAGGCAAACGAAATTCCATAAGGAAGTGTATATCGTATTTGCATTTGATCGCTCTTGCGGAAATGGCCACCAAGATCGACAAAGTCATTTCAGACAACTCCCTAAATTGAATCGGTGATGAACAATGATCTATCTACTCTCATAACCATGTCTAGTGAACGGATTAGTTACTGTCATGGTCGAACCGTGTCTCTACCAAATCGTCGCTGGATGAGAAAGAAAAGTGTATTGTCATGAAGTGATGCCCTCCTCCGGTAACAGACCAGGTGTGATAGAATGGGAATATATGATAATCCCACTGCAGGTAGAAGAGACCAAGAGTTGCCTAAAAACACTCGTTGTTCAAGCATCAGGACATTTCAATCGTTCTCTGAATTTGCAGCATTGCATCGTTTACACGGGGAGCCACTCCCGTCCAGTTCCAGAATAAGGGATCACGGGCAACCATGAGTTACTTGCATGTCTCTGGAATGTTTGTGATTGATGCACACTTAGGAAAGTCATGATCTTGAAAGTTCAATTTATGAAACTAAGAAGTCAAATGTTTGTAAGATAAATATCCTTACTATTAACATTTTTTCCTTCGGCTACTCTGTATCTAATCTCAGTCTCGATAAAAGCGCTGGAGTTGGTGCTTCACCACTACAACAAAAGCTTTAGAGGCTTCTAAGTCATGCTTACAACAGAACAAGCCCAGAAAATTTCTGGTGAGAAAATGCATGTCCAATCTATCACTTGCAGATATTCTTGTTTGCATATTTTGGTTTCCACCCTCAAAATGTTTCTGGTGAGAAAATCCAAGCCCACGATATTTTCGTCGACACGTGATAAAAAGTGTCCAAAAGGAAGCTAATTGAACTTCATTAGGTATCAATCGAATTAGTATATCTTGTGAGCTTGTGCTACAAAGATGGACTCTGACATCTCCGTGTTCGAGAGCAAAGTCAATGAAGTCCACGCAACACAATCGTGGGAGTTTCTCGGGGTTAACTTGCTTAACCAATGATCACTTTCTTGAAAACAAAGCCTAAGCGAGTTTCGAGTTTCGACCTCACAGGTCTATTGCTCAAGCACTCTTTACATGGAAGCTTCGTAAGTGCTGCAGTTGCTCTAGAGTTCCGACCAAAAATGCTAGGCAATCTTTGTATTTGCCATGATGTCTCCTTTCGATGATGGACCATTTGTCAAATCACGAACCTACCCTAGTGACTGGCAACAATCCTAGTTTACAGCTTCTCCAAGTACAACATTTTGAATCCTACCTTGGTCAAGGGAAGAATTGTGCAGAGAAGGCCTTGTCTGTGGGAGACGCCAGTGATGTTGCAGCAGTCCTTGTCGACCCATTTTGGCAAGCTGTTGTTTTTCACTTTGAAATCCCGAGCAGAGCAGAAGAGCTTCAATCCTATATGGGAGCCGAATAGTAAGTGCTAAAATCTTAGTTCATAAGAGCAGACATAAAGAAAAAGCCCCAACTGCGAACACTGGAAGAATTTCGTATTGGAACAGCTGATATATAGATCAATCACAAAAAACAGGTATCCAACGGCTAAAACTGCACCAACAGTAGCTGTCTGGAACACAAATCCATCAACTCTGTGAACAGAACGTCATATCTCTGGATATTATCAAAGTGAAGTGTTTGAATTTGGTTACAAGATTAGGCTTTCTCTTTGGAAAATGTGGGGCAACAAAGGTGATTTGTAGATTCACATGTTCATTCCTATATGTTTGAATTGCAGCCAGATATTTCAGCACCTGGTGCTAACATTTTGGCTGCTTGATCTCTGGTGTTGACTTCCGTCACGCTAGGCCGGTCTGTCAACTACAGCAGGGACCTCCATGTCCTGCCCCATGCTGCCGCTGTTGCTATGTTTTTGTAATGTGCCCCCAGTTCCATTGTTCAAAAACACTCTCTTTGTTAGAATACTCATTTTTAGCTTTTGTCATGGACAATAGATATAAACCGATCGGACGGCGTCCAAACGGCAGAGGGGCCTTTCCTTTTGACTATGGATCCCGACAGATGAACCCCGTCACTGCATTGAATCCTGGGCTAATCTGCTATTTCGACTTGGACGATGGTATAAATTCCCTGTGCAACACTGGGGCAAGGCCCGCACAACTCAAGAACCCAAAGGAAATCTAGCTCATTGCAAAAAACCCACCTACATCATCCTATACTTCAAATACCCTTCAATTGATGTTTCCAACATGAAGGGGAACATTTATGTTTCGACTGTCACTTACTTCGGACGAGGCAGGGAAGTTTATAATGCGGTCATACATTATCTGTCGAATATCTGAATTCGATCCTATCAACGATGCAAGAAAGTAATGGAAATTTGCACAACACACGAATTTACGTGGTTCGGCAACGGAGAGGTTCCTCTTGCCTACGTTCACGGGAAGATGAGATCTGTTTCACTATCATGGAAAAGTGTTTACAACCAGTTTCGCCCTCAATATATATAGCGAAACCCTACATGGCACAAATTTACAAAATTGCCCACATGGCCTAAAATATTTAACTTTTCCATATAAATCATTCTATGACTGAACATAAAACGTCTTTGGCGGCTCGGGGGCGCTGCCCCCGCGACCCCCGTTGGGGCGGCCCCCCCAAACCCCGCCCGCTCACCGGGAAGCGGGACCCCGTGCTGTCCAGTCGTCAAGGGGCCTTTCGGAACCGCCTCATAATCTCTTGGATAACAAAATACAAGACATCAGCCTCAACATTATCCGTTGGGAGTGTAAGCTACAGTTTGTCCTACTCAGGTCAGGTTTCTCGGGCAGGGTGAAGGATGCCCTTCAGGATCGATTTCAGTCCTTACAAAAGCAGTAATGGGAGCTTTGTGTTCACTGACCGATGTGGAACAACGGTGTTTGAAATATCAGGAGTTCTTTTGTGAATGTGATTTCTGTGCAGAAAACATCAATTTCTCTGTACTCACCCAGTATCGCCCTTGTTGGACTTGCTTGTCTGTTGATGTTGGAGGAATCCACAGAAGATTGACTCATTGCTACTTTCAACAGGAGGTGATTTTTCACTCGAATAGGGTCAGGGACAGTATTACCACACAAACAATCTCATTGTTTCTAAAATTGCTCAAAATGTTAACCCATAATCAAGATTATAATGTAGCACTCAAAGAACAGCTTTTGTCATTATTTGAACGCGAACATAATGGAGTAGCTATACTATTCATATGATGCAAAAGATGAAAAATAAAATAAAATAAATTCTAGCAATTCTGCTCATATGAGTTTATGTATTTGATCTGTGGGCTAATCTTACCTCCTGCCCACCTCCAAGAATGGACTCTCGACCATACCTATCAAGGAGGCTTATGCTCATTCATTTGTCTTTCCTTTCCTTTTTTGCTTTCGTTCTATGACATTAGACGTCGGAGATCTTGGTGACCTGGTGAAGTTATCTTTGTCTCTGAATGCTGTCACCGTCACGACGGCTTAACTTAGCACAAATCTGAAGATAAGGGCTGAGGGATTGCGGCTTCATTCTGGCAGGTTTTTTGTGGGAAAAACATTTGTTGAAGTGTCAAACAACTATGATTTTCATATGACAGGAAAGAGAAAAATTGAACACAGAAACTGACTAAGCCAGCTAGATATACCGTGATCTTCCCTAAATCCGCGGGTCGTGCTTATTCTGACGGCGACGACAAGTAATTTCGTAGAACTTTCTTGCTTAAAGCAAATCCGGGTCCATTCTTTCTCTGCTTTTCCTCTTTCTTGGGAGCCATGGTAAGGTGAGGATCTGGATTATCTTGATTCGCAACCACGGGGACAAATCTCTATCGAGAAACTTCCTTCAATCATGCTTCTGATTATTAAATCGCTGTTGGACGAATCCCCGGCAAAGAATGGGGGATTGTGTAAGTGGACCGGTATTGTTACCAGCAAGATTACTAACTCAAAACCCTAGGCATGCACAGGTGAACTTCGAGTAGACCGCATAATGAAGCTGACATGTCAAGAAAAAATTATCTGACTGCATGTTCACTGTCTGAATCTTTGGTCCCATCTGAAGTTGTAATAATCACATTTTTTGTTAGTTTTTCCTCCTTCTGGTTAGGCATAGTGCAGATGAACAGTTAGGCGAGTCACTTAAAAGGGCAAAAAGGTAGGCAAATGGCTTATGCTCCAAGGTCCACCAATGTCGACCGAGTGAAATACCTATCTGTATTCGACAATTGAGGAATCGGGTCAATTATAATCATCGCTGATCGTGTAATTTGACTATATTTGTTGATGATATAATTCATCTATACCAAAAGAAGAAGGAACATAATTGTCTGGTGCAAAATGTCTCACTCCTATTTAGATTGGTCTACAGAATTTAATCTCCAATGTCAGAGAGGACAGGAGGTCCCCCCCACCTAAGAGGGCCCAAATGGTATTTACTCATGACCGAGGGGAAATGCAAACCATTGTTTAAGCCAACCACCTTATCAGATATAATAACCCTTGAACAGTCAATTTGCTCAGCTTTGCACAAAAACACCTTTTCCTGTTGATTGTTCACAAGTCACTGATTAGGACATCTCCTGATTTGGTCCCAACCACGCAATTCTGTAATAATCTAAGAGGCTGAGATCAGGCACACCTAATGCAGCTTGTTTAGGGCTTCACTAACACATATACATGCCCTCTTCTTGCCGAAATCACCCACTAAACACGAACGGACACAAGGGATATCAACAAATAATACGAAAGGAGTTTGCTATTTCTCATCCTTTGCTGTACCAAGCTCACTTATCATCACAAGAAATTGACTTTTGTTAGGCTCTTGCTGGAGGTTTCACCAGAATAGAGACAAAGAACTTGCTCCGTCCAACCCAACAAGATCTCTGAAGAGCACACGGCATAGTTTGATCTACCATTATGATGTTGGTGAGAGCAGACATGAAATAACTCCCCATTCAAAAGGGCACAATCTAATATACATTGACGTGTGACGATTGAAGTTTTGGGCTGTAATCACATGGGGGTGCACCTGTCTTCCACCCAGAAGACCCTAAGAGGGACTGCTCACCTAGATCAACTTCTGAACGTACTGCTGAGTTATTGCTTCCTCTTTCTGGATTATTTTTCTTGTCCAGGGAAATATGAAAGAGGGAAATCTGGAACTCTTGCTCCCTCACCGTTTTTCCTACCGATAAGCCCAGAACGAATCATGGAAAAAGCACATATGTTTTGGTCTGTTATGCTGCGTTGACTCTTACACATCACCTGAACTTCTTCATTTATTTGTTTCAAGAGCTCAAAATGAAACACCCCCGGTAGAAGAAGTCGGCCCCGGGGTCATGATCTTTCCATTCAACGACGGACCGAGTGCCTCCGGAATTGGACGGTGACGATGCCACAACCACTACCGGACTTTTTGGCTACTCGAAACCGATTCAACCACCGCCATCCTAAATGCATTAATTGTCTCTAGAGGGCTTCACAGTATGGCGATGCACACCCAAAGTTTTAGTTCCCAAGTACTGATTGGACATGTTGCGGGAGGATTTTCCATGAATCGGGACGACAAATAAGAGATTAGAGACCTATATTGGCATGTGGCATTAAATGTGAGGATGGTGATTTTAGGCTCGGGAGGCACATGCCTAAACTAGCCATTCCTTTCGTAAAAGCAAAGCAGTTTCAAATTCCTGCACATGGAGAGAGCTGCTTTTGCCAGCCTATTGATTAAGCTGTGACCTCCTCCAACTAACATTTTTGATTGGTTTTGACATCATTAGGCCCAAATTTAACCGTAAAGTCTATATTTGAAATCCACCAAGTAAATGTTTGAATTGCCAAAAAAGGTGACCCCATATATTGAAATTTTAAACCTTCAATAAGGGGTGGAAAGGAAATTCAATTTGGATTGAGTACTTGTTAAATTTTGCTAAATTACAGGGATTTCTATGGAAATTTCCCTAAAATTGCATTGACATGTTAATGGATTTTCGTGAATAGAGAAAGAGAATCTAAGGGAAAATGACACGAATGGTCATTGAACTTTAATTAAATGTACAACGTCATTCCTAAACTTTTAATTTTTTTTCATTATGGTCCTTGATCCGTTTGCTAAAACGAAAAATCAGATGTTATTTGTTAACGTGGACTATTATATGCTAAGTTGAATATTTAAACTGATGAGTGAACTTTTCCATTTTTTTTATTTATCCATCTTAGAAAAAGGAATGGCAATTATGGTGTGAAAAAGGTCCATCCTCAAAATCTTACTTATATAGTTCATTTTTGTTGTCCATCGTTCAAATTTAAATGCATTGAAAGTTAGAATTCCATCAGCATTGAAGATTTTCGTATATTTTATGGACTAGTTTGAACATTTATTAATAGTTTAGGAGAGACCAAAGTTCATGAATTATTTGTTAATTTTCCAAAATCTAAATAAAGGAAGGAGGGATGGATTTGATCTAATGAGAAATAGGGATTCATTGCCACCACTAAAGAGGGAAAATCGCCAAAAATGTTATAAACCTGTTACAATTATGCTAATTCAGCCCTAAATTCTTTTTTTTTTTCCAATTGAGTTCTAAACCTTTTGTAATTGTATTAATCCAGCCCATTTGGCCAGCTGACGTGGACTTGGATAATTTTTAACATTTCTACTTTACAATTTTATTTTCCCTTTTTTCTTTTCTCTCTGTCGTTTTTTTTTTTTTGGCTTCCCATTATGGCTGGCGAGGGTTGCCAAAGCCTGCTGGCCACAGTGGGAAAAAAGGAGGAGAAAGACAAGAAATAAAAGAAATGAAAAAAGAAAAATATTAAAAATTATTAAAAATATCGACGTTAGTGCTAGCTGGCCACTTAGCAAAATAAAAAAAGAAAGTTACGATTGAATTGACATAATTATAGTAGGTTTAGGACTTTTTTGATAATTTTCCTCCACTAAACACATGAAAAAAAAACACTATTATGCTTTAAGGTTTTAATTTGACGAATTGGAAGTAAGATCAACAAATTCTGTCAATTTTGAAGATTTTCTTGTAGTTGAGGGACTAGATTGAATATTTACAAATACTTTAGGAATCGAAACTCTAAAATGAAAGTAAAACGAGACGTTCCCAAAATCTAATAAAGCAAGGATGGGTCATTGCACATTTAACTACATGAGACGTATTCATTTCTCTCTGTGAAAGTACGTAAAAACATCAGTTCACTTTTTCGTAGCGGTTAATTAAGCCGATCAAATGCATGAAAAATAATGCTAGGAATACTAATAGTTGGATATTGTCTCTTTGCGAATCATTATATATACACACGTGCGACATTATTCTTCGAAAATACCATGCTAAAATGTGGGCATATCAGAATCAAGCTAATGGTAGCGATGTTTAGGTTTGAGGCTGGGTAAGGTATTTGTTATATCCTTAAACATACTCTATGTCTATGGCTGCGTTTAGTCGTCCGGATTTGTGTTGGGATAAAATATGATAAATTGGGACTAGAAATCCTCTGAATTTATCCTATGAATTACAAAGTATCCCATCATATGTTTGTTTGGTGCAACTTAAGATAAAATATAGAATTTTGGAAATCCCATGTCAATGTCATGTCTAGTTGCTTCGGCCTCCGCTGCCACTTCTGGCACTCCCCATGGTGCCTCGAGGATGCAGTCCCATCTGTCTTCCTCTTGGCTTCCGTCGCCCAAGCAAACTTTGTGCGAGGGTCACAACCCGCCGGCTACGACATAGAGGTGAGGAGGCAGAGCTCGAAAAGATCGATTCGGGTTGCCATTTGATTAGAAACCCGGTTTTCCGCTTGGGTCTTCGCTGAATTGGTCACTCGAGGACCAGCATAAGAGCATCTTTCTCTCACCAAACGCAGATCGGCACCAAAACAAGAGTGCCCCGAAAGAAAGACGAACGATAAGCAAGACTATGGGACCCTTTTGTTTGCAGAGACCTCTCTCAATATCTCCTTCATCTTCTCAAAAGTAGTCTCTACTTTGGACAGCACGAGAATTATCAACAAAGTCATAAAATCTATTGTAATTGTGCCAATTCAATCTAAATCCTTTTTTTGTTAGTTCAGTTATAAACATTTTTCATTTGTGTCGATTCAGTCCATTCGATTAATATTGGCCGGCACCGTCACGTCAGCAGCAGCTGGCACTGATGTGGACTTTTTTTAAATAGCATTTAAATAAATTTTGAATTTTTATGATTTTTTTCCTTTTTTTCCTCTTTTCTTTTAGTTTTTTTTCCCCAAACCTTTAGGTCCGGCGAGGGTCCTTGGCACTAGGCAAGGGCTAGAGCCTCACCAGATCTAGCAAGGGCTGTGCATCTGTCGCCCAGTGCCGACGAGGGCATCTCGGCCCTAAGGATTGGAGGAAAAATAAAGAAAAGAAAAAAGTTATAGAAAATTATTTAAATTATTAAATTGTTATTTTAAAAAATTTCACATTAGCGCCGGTAGTGCTATGTCAGTAATGAAGCCAATCACGTCCAAAAGTCTCGTAGGAGCAACAACTAAGCTGAAAAACAATTCACAGAAACCGATCTGGACCACCCAATCGGAGAAGATGACAAAATTTGTTAAATTTCTTTATCTAATTCAGGTAAACACAAAATACATTCAACAAAAAAATACATATGATTACACGATAAAATACATATTCAACTTTAATGATAACGTTTTTCACCCATTCTTTTAGAGAGAGAGAGAGAGAGAGAGAGAGAGAGAGTTGGAGTTGGAAAACTCGCCTCAGTAAAAGCTGCTTCTTGTACAGCAGAGGACTCGCCTCAATCAGTGCCAACTGCCACCCAGTGCCGCAGCTGCTGAAAGAAACAGGTAGTCTTCTTCGTGGAAATCCGCTGGAAAAAAAAAAAGACAGGTCAAGACCCGTACAGCGGCGGTTCACGTCTCACTCACAACAGAGGTTCTCCGAGCCGGACATTGATGACGCCCAGCCGAGAATGAAATGGCAACAGCTACATCAGGAGCACAAGCTGCCGCTTTTCCAGACCAGTAGGTTTCGATCCCCATATTGAACCCACATGGATGCACGAACCGGTCTCGTGCATAGGATCCGCCGGGTGATTGGGGACGCATTGCATAGAATTTTTCGCGTCCAAACGAGCGCTCGACTACTTGGCCAACCCTTTAGTTGGTACAGAAGTATGATGATTCTATTTTGCATGCTGTTTGTGTCGGATGCATGCCATGCGCGAGTCTGTTCAAATACGAATGACCGTGGCAAATACGCATGATAAAGCCCGCCGCCTCCGCTTCCTTAGAGATAAACTAGATCTATTATGATGAGGTGTCAATCTCTCTGATTAATCTTAACGGCGATGTTTGAAAGTATTCTACATCCCATGTCGCTTGATAATGAGATTTCTTTACTTTATATATATATATATATATATATATATATATATATATATATATTTTCTTCACTTTATAGTTTAAGCTTTTAGATTTAACTTTCTAACATGGTATCGGAGCCTTTCGCCACTCCTAATCCAGCTCAAATATCCATAGTTGACATTGAATTTTCTACGCCTTTTACACGGACTTCCTAACGAGAGACGTAAGAAGTATGTCATAGCATGGTGTCCGGCTCAAACTTTACGAACCATGGCTACAAATTAAGCGTGACTTTCCGATATCCAACAAATCTTATCTTCCCATCTCTATGTAGTAAAGATACTGGGGACAGATCCGTTCCCGTTCCTTCACATGATCTTATAACAGTTGGATGTTACAAATTGATGGGATCTAGATACCTATGTTAATTGCGAAAAGGTTCGTACGATGTCGACAAGTTCTGCAATTGGGTCGGGTCGATCGTATTAGGACATGGAGTAATGGGGGGGGGGGGGGGGAGAATAATGG
>JAGVVM010007317.1:0-15199 GCA_019149425.1 Psidium friedrichsthalianum
CCAATTCTTTTAGTTCAGCCTTAATGATGAAGGTGAACAAGATGAGGAAGGGAAGAAAGGTGAAGTCACGATGAAGATGTTGCGGCTATCACTTTTTCGGGCAAGAAGAAGAAGTCTGCTAAGCCTTTCCAAAAAAGGGAAAGAGTGCTAATTATTTAGTCTGCTTTTGAAGTTGAGGGGATGATTCTTCTGTAGGGAAGCTCCTAAGCCATTGATGCTCTGTTGATGGAGATGAGGGTTGGCCTCTCTCCTTTTAAGGGAGAAAAAACCTTCGAAGAAGAAGAGTAGCATTGTCTCTGATGGAGTAGAACCGCAGCAACCTGATGTACCACTGAATGATTTGGCAGGTAATTATTTGCAAAAAACTCCAAAATCTACATTGCTTAGTGCTTCTCATAGTAGATATGCATGTGTAGTTGAAATCCCATTGAAGCTTAGAGACTGGTTCTTGTGATTTATTAGTTTTTTTTCCCAATGACTTTGATAGTTAAAGGACGACTGACTAAAGAAAGGAAAGGCTGAAGTTATGTCAAATAAGGAAGTTGCGGCCTACCATTTTTACTTAGTGAATCAAATTAGCATGCAATGGTAAAGGTTGTATAGAACCTTCGTACTTCATGAGAAAAAGGGTTAGTGGTGCTTTCACATTAATTTACTAAAGTTTGGTTTGTTACTATTTCCTTGCTCATTGTCATGGATAGAGCAACATGATTTCCAATGGGACACTTACCAGGTTTAATTGATAGTAAACAAAGAAATCCTTGTGCCCCAAAATGATTACTTTAGAGAGGCATATGTCTTGGCAAAGATTTGAAGGTGCTTTGGGAGACATAATGAAAGATTTTTCGTCATGATTAGCATAATGTATAGCCCTGTGACATCCTTTATGTAGCCTCCATATGATATTGTTCATATAGTGGTATTTGTTATTGTTTTTCCAATGTATAGAGTGGCACTATTTGTTTTTTTTTTCTTAGTTTTTTCCATGTTCCTGCATAACAAAGTTATTCTGTCTTGGATAAAAAATTAATTGTAATCAACGATTTGATTTTAAATGGAATCTACTTCTGACTCTGCGACGTTCTGCTGCTTTAGTGAGTAAGAAAAGTGAAGATGCACCAGAAACTTCTAAGAACAAGAAGAAGAAGAAGAAAAGTGGAAGGACTGCTCAGGAAGAGGATGATTTGGATAAAATTCTTGCTGAGCTGGGTGAAATGCCTTCTGTATCAAAACCTAGTGAGCCACCACCGGAAGAGGAGAAAGCCTCTGTCCAGCCTGAGGCAGTTGCCCCTACTGAACCTGCTGCCGAAAAAGAAACTGAAGAAGAAAGTTTGGAATCTGCTGCAGCAAAGAAGAAGAAGAAAAAGAAAGAAAAGGAAAAAGAGAAGAAAGCAGCAGCTGCGGCAGCCACTGCTGCTGCTGTTGATATTAAAGAAGAAAAACTTGAAGAAGTAAAGAGTGAAACTGCCACTTCCAAAAAGGTTGATGCCAAGAGTAAAGCTGCGGACAAGAAAGTGCCAAAACATGTTAGAGAGATGCAGGAGGCACTTGCTAGAAGGAAGGAAGCTGAAGAGAGGAAAAAAAGAGAAGACGAGGAGAGACAAAAGAAGGAAGAAGAGGAGCGACGTAGACAAGAAGAACTTGAGAGGCAAGCAGAGGAGGCTAAGCGTAGGAAAAAGGAAAGGGAAAAGGAGAAGCTTCTAAAGAAGAAACAGGAGGGTAGGTTTTTAACAGGAAAGCAGAAAGAAGAGGCTCGGCGGCTGGAGGCCATGAGGAATCAGATACTTGCTAACGCTGCAGGTTTGCATATATCTGCTGGAGAAACTGGTGGTGCCCCAACAAAACGGCCCAAGTATCAGTCCAAGAAATCAAAACCATCTCAGCACCAGGCAAATGGTGCTGCCTCTGTGAAAGAAGCACAGAGCGTAGAATCAGAGGAAATTATGCAGGAGCCTGTAATTGAGGCAGATACAGCGGAATCAGAGAATGTTGAAGAAGTAGACACAATGAGTGTGGAGGAGAAGTCAGAAGTCACTGATGCAGCTGAAGAGAACGGAATGGAGGAAGAGGATGATGAGGAATGGGATGCAAAGAGCTGGGATGATATTAATATCTCTGTTAAAAGCTCCTTTGCTGATGAAGAGGCCGAGTCTGAGCCTGAACCAGTTATGAAAAAGGGTTTGAGGAGTGCGGCACCTGTGTCTCGTACTACTGGTAATTTTACTCATTTTGCTCTTTGTGTTGAGTTATGATTCACTTTTTCACTACTTCTATTGGTGACGACTTATCTATTGAAATTCAATTTGGTAGCTCCTGCTGCTGCGAAGTCAGCTGTTGCTCCCAAGAAGGCCATGGTTTCTGAGCCTGAAAAGTCCCAAGTGGTTGAAATGAGGAAAAGCCGGCCAGAAGCTGAAGTTATGGAGAACAGGGGAAAAGGGGCTGCTGGTGTACAAGAAGTATCTTTTTCTGACGCCACATTTAACCCAATTGGACACAACCTCCGTTCCCCAATTTGTTGTATTATGGGGCACGTTGATACAGGTAAGACCAAGCTACTAGACTGCATCCGAGGCACTAATGTGCAGGAAGGTGAAGCTGGGGGTATTACACAGCAGATTGGTGCCACATACTTCCCAGCTGAGAACATAAGAGAGAGAACTAAAGAACTGGGAGATGCAAAGCTGAATGTGCCTGGACTACTGGTTATTGATACCCCAGGACATGAATCATTCACGAATTTAAGGTCACGGGGCTCAGGTTTATGTGACATTGCCATCCTGGTGGTTGACATCATGCATGGCTTGGAGCCACAAACCATAGAATCGCTGAATCTTCTGAAAATGAGAAATACAGAGTTCATTGTGGCATTAAATAAGGTGAGATTGTACTAAAAGCTTTTGAGTTAGACATATTCGTGTGGTACTAAAAGGTTTTGAGTTAGATATATCTGTGGAGCAGAAAGTCAAGTTACCTTTTCACTATACAACTATCTTTTAAACTCTGCAGGTGGACAGATTATATGGTTGGAAAACATGTCGAAATTCACCAATTATCAAGGCAATGAAGGAACAAACCAAAGACGTGCAGAATGAATTCAATATGAGGCTTACACAGGTTCTAGCTGTTTCCCACTTCTCTTTGTACAAATTAAAATTTGCATCCTGGGGGTGCTAGATGCTTAACATTTTTATTGGATGTCCTTCTTTGGATTCTAGATTATAACTCAGTTCAAGGAGCAGGGCCTAAATACCGAATTATATTACAAAAATAAAGAGAAGGGTGAAGTTTTCAGTATTGTGCCTACAAGTGCTATTAGGTTTGTCATTTTCCTTTGTACTTTCACTGTAGTTGCTGATTATCCGTTCTTCATTTGTGATGTTATACTGTCTTTTATATCTACTAACATCTTGACATGGTACAGTGGCGAAGGAGTCCCAGATTTGTTGCTATTACTTGTTCTGTGGACTCAGAAAACAATGGTCGAAAAATTAACATTTAGGGATGAAGTTCAGGTGTGTTTCATTTCCTTGATTCTCTGTATTTTGTTTTTCATGGAAGTTTTGACAGAAGAACCTAACCGTGTTCAAATTGATTTACAGTGTACTGTGTTGGAGGTCAAGGTGGTTGAAGGCCATGGAACAACTATCGATGTTGTTCTAGTTAATGGTGTGCTGCATGAAGGAGACCAAATTGTTGTTTGTGGCTTGCAGGCATGCATCCATATGTTGACCTCTTGTTGTACTTCTTATTGATACTGACAGCTTTGAAGTTCTAACAAGTTACTTGCTTTCAGGGGCCGATTGTCACTTCTATAAGAGCTTTGTTGACCCCCCATCCAATGAAGGAACTTCGTGTTAAGGTGAGCTACTATTTTGACTCTTTATTGGATAGTGGGTTATCTACTTTACGTTTGTGGTATTTTAAATTTTGCATTGAAGCATACATAAGTGTAATTCTTACTTAAAGCGTTAAATTGAACATCTTAGGTAAATTCTATAGAATAAATTAGTGCAGGCCAATAAGAACTCATGTAGGACCATGAATTTGTGAACTTCTTATTTGCTTCTTCTAGGGAGTGTGTGATCTTAGTCTCCTCTTTATCATGTGCACCATGCAAAAGTCAAAGCTTTTATACTGTTGATTGTTACCTTATGTAAGAATCATGGTAACACATTCTTGAGTAAAGCTAAGCGATAATAATCACTTTTTCTCAATGAAACACAAGTAGCAAAGTTTCCATAAAGCATAAGGGTGATATAAAGAGAAATAGGGGGCAAGGAGTCTAAAGAAGATATAAATGGGTAGGAAACTTCTGTATTTCTATTATGTGTGGTGCGGCATGCCGGGAAATCTTCTTGATCTAATATTAGCTTTTGCCTTCGTATGCTTTAAGTAGAGGGAGGGGCAATGAGGACTTTCGAACCCATGAATGGTCCATGAGAGAGGTCCTCTGTCTGCACGGCAAGATCTGGACCGTGCAAGTGTAACCTCTTGCTAGTGAAGATGAGTTGAGTTATTTGATAGAATAATAAGAAAGATGTACTACATGATAAGTTTGGGATCATCTTGTATCTCTCATAAAAAATCTCAACCAGTGTCTTTGCGGTATTGCCTGATTTACTCTCTAAATTCAGGCAGTATGGAATTTATGGAATAAAAGACAATTGGAGGCTATTTTTAGAGTTATAGATAAGCTGTAATTTTTGTTGTGCAGTTAAAGAAATTCTTATTGGGATTTCCTGTGTCTGAAATGTACATAATCCAAGTTAAAATTCTTAGTACCTATGTGACAGGTTCAGCTTGTTGTCTAGGTGCAACAAAGAGTGTTTGCCGTGTAAAGTTGCATTGCTTGTTGAAGGTGCAAAATTATGGGCTTCACCCTATGTGCCTACACAGATGCTGTGGCCCCATATGGCACCTTTCACTGCGTGCTGTATGTTGAGTTTGCATGGCTTTGTTCATGATAATGAGAGAGGGGATGCCTAAAATTCTTTTAATCCTGGGTTATTCTTTAGAATTTTGGGAACTTGGGTTGAGGTAATGGTTTGGATTCTGTAATGAGATGTTTGGCCATTAGGTTCGTGTATATGCTATTCCCCATTGAGCTAGATGATCTCATATTTACTAGCAGACAGTAGGCATGAATGCCCTAGCTGGGGTTCAGATGTTGCTTAAAGTGCAAACTTGATAGATCAAAATGGACAAGGACGCATTAAGATTGCACTAAATGGAGTGAGACGTGGATTACGCATATGGTTATCTCAGAAGAATCCTAAGAAAGATCTATGTACTTATCATGATCATGCCATTGGCTAGAAAGCCCTCTTATCGCGTCAACTGTATTTCTTAGTTTTTTCTGTCTTGATATAGAAAAGATGACAGTTGTACTCTGTCCTGTTTGGAATTGTTACTGTTTCCTGCTAGTTACAGGTCCGATGATGCATTGTTGACACTGACGCTTGTCTAATTTCAGGGAACATATCTGCACCATAAAGAAATCAAAGCTGCTCAGGGTATCAAGATCACTGCTCAGGTTATTATTTCCTCATTTTGTGGAAATTAAGGCTAATACTAAGCAGGGTTACACTTGGGCTCTCATTCCTTCAGTGAACCAAAATTTCCAATTTTGTTGGTATGGTTCTAACCTGCAATCGGTAATGACTTGTCAACTACACTGGTGCAGGGTCTGGAACATGCTATTGCTGGTACTGGTTTATATGTGGTGGGACCTGATGACTATTTGGAGGATGTGAAGGAGGCAGCTATGGAAGATATGAAATCTGTTATGAGCAGGATCGACAGAAGTGGTGAAGGGGTATGTGTACAAGCATCTACACTTGGTTCTTTGGAAGCATTGCTGGAATATTTGAAGTCCCCCGAAGTGAGTATTCCTGTCAGTGGTATAAGCATTGGTCCCGTCCATAAGAAGGATGTGATGAAAGCCAGCGTAATGCTTGAAAAGAAGAAGGAATATGCCACGATCTTGGCTTTTGATGTCAAAGTGACTCCTGAAGCTCGTGAAATGGCAGATGAATTGGGAGTGAAGATTTTTATTGCAGACATCATTTACCACCTTTTTGACCAATTTAAGGCTTACATTGACACAATTAAAGATGAGAAGAAGAAGGAAGCTGCTGATGAGGCAGTTTTCCCATGTGTCCTTAAAATTTTACCAAACTGTGTTTTCAACAAGAAGGACCCCATTGTTTTGGGGGTTGATGTTCTTGAAGGCATTGCCAAGGTACTGCTAAGTTATCTGCGAACATCTTAATATGAAGAAATGCTATTTGTGTTTACATTGGTAGCTAATGCTGTTGGAGAAGTTGAAGATAATCATGTGAAAGACATAAACATAGAATATCAATTTTACCTAAATTTAGTGAAGGATTTCACATGATCAAGGGAAGGAACGTTTCTCCTTTCTCCAGTCTTCTGATTTGTCATCTAGGCATGGGTTAGCTTAGATTTGACATTATTTAATCCGTAAAAAAGACTGTTTTGAGATTTGTAAATTGCATAGTTAATATCAATTTCTACAGATGAAGCAATCAATTAATTTGTTAAATCAGGTCCAAAAAACATAATTTTGAGAAGAATATTGATCCTTATGCATATGCATATGCTGTCAGATTGCATTTAGATAAGCCCTTTTCCACATTTAGTTACTCTCGATCATTGAATGATTATTTAGGGAGTAAGTTCAGTGCATAGCCTCAAGTAATTACATGTACCATTTTTTTTATGTTTAAGTAGCAAATTTGTATTGCTCCTTTTGGACAGGTTGGCACTCCAGTTTGTATTCCGCAGAGAGAGTTCATTGATATTGGTCGGATTGCCTCTATTGAAAACAATCATAAACCGGTTGATACTGCCAAGAAAGGTCAGAAGGTTGCCATTAAGGTACAGTTTTCTAACTTTTGGTTCTTGTTAATTTTGAAATCCTTTGCTAGTATTGGTTTATTTCTATTGAATGTGGTATTAAGGAGTGGTTTAATTTTGGGAAGACTAACAGTATTTCCTGATGCGGGTCACGAGGAGTAGCCCTGGAAACAACCTAACTCATCTTAATACGTGACATCTGAGTATACCCCTCGTGTAGAATGCTGCAACTCTGGAATTTTTCTCAACTGTCAGTGCTCATGTCTGGGCATTCTGAGTATAGATTCTGGTCTGGATATTAAACATGCATGCGGTTCCTTTTTAGATTGTTGGCTCAAATCCTGAGGAGCAGCAGAAGATGTTTGGCCGGCATTTCGACTTGGAAGATGAACTTGTCAGTCATATCACAAGGAGGTCAATTGATATTCTCAAAACGAATTACAGGGTAAATCTGGACTAAAAGAAGGTTTTGCACTTCATTAGCTATGTCAAACGATAGCTGTGGCTCAACTTTTAGCTCCTATCTGCAGGATGACTTATCTATAGAAGAATGGAAGCTGGTGGTGAAGCTGAAGAACCTTTTCAAAATACAATGAGACCATTTGATTGGTGGGCTTGTGAGAACCACTCTTATCCATATCAGGGGCTCCTATGATGCGCCCGATCTGATCGAGGGTTGCGAATTGGATATCGTTCAGACAAATTTTTTTGAGGTAAAACTCGACGGGTAAACCCTATGTGAAGAGGGAGGAAGAGGGAGGGAGACAAGCATCAGTTCGTTCTACCTCATTGCATGAGGAAGTCCCTCTATTGTCCGACCGGCTTTTGTTGGTTCTTGAGCGTTGTCATGTCGATTTATTTTTTTCCTTTGGCATAGATAGTTTGTTATTTCGAGAGAAATACAAGGTCAATATACAGTGAGCGCCCTCGTGCAGCGTCTAAGTGCTGAGAATAATCGTGTAATCTTTTCAAGAAGATGCGCGCGACTTCTGTGGCAGTGAATTTTCACTTTTTGTCCCCCTCTCTGTAACAGTTTTGGCTTGCGTTGCTTTTGAATGTGCAACCAAGCGTAACGGAGTTATTTTGGGATCGAAATCCTCTCGATTCTCGGGTTTTTCCCTCTTCGAAGAATCCTGAGTTGGTGAATGATCATCTCTCTGGCTTAGAAGAAAAGTACCATTGATTTTAACCTCACGTGTATCACCAAATTATCTTTCATTCTCGAGGGAAAAGAAGCAGGAAACGTGACTAGACTTGATCCACATCAAAATATCTCGAACGGGACGAGCAGTTTGCCGAGATTGGTGATTGCCATCAAGTCAGAGTTATTTAACCCATCGATGTACTTACGTTTCAACCTTGGCCAACTTGGCTTCTTAGATACCGTTCAACTAGATGTATTTTCTTAGGGTGACCAAACTGGGACCGGACCGGACCGGACTGGCTGGGTTGGTCCGGTCCTTGAGGAGGGCGGTCCGGTCCCTGGTCCCAATAGTTGGGCATTCTCATCCCCGATTCCATAGTGGATGAGATCAGGTCAGACTATCCAGAATATATATGCACAATTAGATAAAAAATAAGAATTTTTTCGAGAATTAGTGATCTTAATTTTTTTTCATTTTTTGCTTGACACTTACTTCTTTCGCTTGATGCTCATGTCTCATCTTCGCAATACAACCTTTGATTGTGATTATCAATATGCAATCTCTGATTATGTTTTCTTTTGACTCAATCAATAGTTTGTCTTGACTATATTACGCAAATCCATTATTTTGTTCACACTTAGATTCAGTGAAATACAAGTGTAACTCCACTTTGAGCTTGATTTTTTTCAACTCGAGAAGAATAATGCAAGAAAATAAACCTGTTTTAGTTGTTTTAAGTGTTTTTCTTCCTAATTTAGTCTTTTTTTCATAATTTTAAAAACATCAGGGGATATTTGAGCATAATCTCATCATTTTCTCATGCGATGATTGTACGAAGATCATGTGTATATTTATTAGATTGGATGATTGGGATTGAAATTGTTAATTTAGATCTAAGAATTAGATTTTTATAGGTAGCTAGTGTAAGGGGTCCCATTGGGACAGGACCAGGATCGAATCAGACTCCCGATCCCGATTCTTGAAAATTTGGTGATCGGGACCACTGGACTAGGACCAGATCGAACCGCTAGTCTAGTCTCAAAAGTTAGGCGATCGAAACTATCAATCCGATGCTTGATTCAATATCAGGATCAGAATTACCAGTCCGGTCCCAGTTCCATATTGGGATGGGACCACGCACACCCCTATATTTTCTCACATGATCTATACAAGTGTATGATTGGTGTTGACGAGAAACTTTTTCATTATGTTGATTGCCTTTGGCTTATTGATCATTATAGTTTGTGAAAATTGATAAGGATCCGATAAATCATCCATTAATTTATACTGTGTATAAACTTTCAGGGTGATGTATAAGGCCTGACTTCATGGCTCGAGATCGAGGAGAGATTTCTAGTTTTAGAATCGTTGATCGCCACGGTGACAAGATGCATGGAAAGCTGGGTACATGAGAAGGGGAATTAGAGGAGAAACTGCTAATTAAAGAAGCGCATGGACCAACTCTTGACCATGTATTTACTTTGTCCCGTTACATGCAGTGCCACTAATCCCAACAGGACAAAGCAAAGCAAAAAGTAATTGACAAGGACATAACTTGAACATGAAGAAAGAAGCTCCCCCATGTTGATGCACATATCAAAGGGCCTCTTCAGAGGGCGTTTGCACCAATAAGCTTGGTCAGCCCAAAGGTAATTGCCATGGCCAACCAGCCTCCGATCAACACCCTAAGCGACGACTTCACGACTGGCGCCTTCCCCAGGACTGCCCCAAGCCACCCGAACGCCACGAGTGCGATGGTGACTGCTGCGATCACGGCCCCGACCCTCGCCCTGTAGCTCCTTATGAAGGAGGCTGCCAGTAGCGGTACCATGGCCCCAACAGAGAAGGAGAGAGCTGAGGCTGAAGCAGCCTGCAACGGATTGGGCAAGCCCTCTTCCTCTCCATTGCCATCGTTCTCTTCTCCTTCTCTGTCCATCTGTCCATTGGTGGACCTTTCCTTGTCCCTCTTCATTTGGGCCAACTCTATGTCCAGTTGGGAGTACACGGACACAAACTCCCCTATGGCCATGCTACACGCCCCGGACACGAGGCCCGCAAAGCCAGTCAGGATCATGGCCTTCATGTCCTGCTTCACCGCGCCGACGCCCATCATGAGCGATGCGGTCGACATGAGCCCGTCATTCGCCCCGAGCACCGCGGCCCGCAGCCACTGCGATCGCTTCGAGTAGTCGAACTCCTCCTTCTGGCCCTCGAGCTGCGACATCGGGATGGCGTCGCGAGGGTTAGGGGGGGCGAGCTTAACATCATTGAGAGAGGAAGAGGGATTGTTGGAGGCCATGAGGGATGCAATTGCAAAGTCGCTTTTGTATGATTTGGGATGATTGTGGAATCCCAGTGAAGAGAAGTGCGGAGGGCACACGCCCAAGGAGGAGGTATTTATGGATGGAGAGAGCCAACTCAGTGGAGGCAATGGTGGGGTATGCTCAATAACATATGCCACAAAAAAGACTTTAAGTTTTTTTTCTCTATATACACCAAAAAGCTACCCTGAAATATGAATATCAGTCATCATTTGCTAGTCTCTGTTCAAGAAAATGTGGCTTATGCAAAAGCAGATGATCATCAACAAAACCATACTTCATGGGACTTTCCATACATGCTGTTCTCAAGCTCATGAGCATTCGCACTTTCCCCGCGGACGCAGTGTGAAGTCGCTCTTATGTGCTCTAGATCGTGACCGGACTTGCTATGATTCCTCTACTCATCCGGTCTCCCTAAAAACCAAAACTTTTCATCCATGAAACAAAACAGAAAACGTATGATTTCGGAAAATCTAACCCTTATGGTGTGATGTACCATAATGTACCATCACCCACCACTCATAACTTGAAACTCCAGCTTATCTGCAGAAAAAACTGAAACCGAAAGGTGACTTTGGAAGAAGATAGTGGGACTTGGGAAAGAGATGGAGACATGAAACGAAAAGCAGTGGCTTTTGTGGTTGCTGATATATATACATCAATCGACAGCAGTGGCAGACTAGGGCAAATCATCATCTTTAAACAACATCGTGAACGACAGGGATGAGAGCCAAAACGTGGTTTTCAGACAGTTTAAGCAGATTCTGAGTTCATGAATGAAGCATGAGCGTTGTTTTGCCCGACCAGAAAGCAAGAAGAGCGAATCTCGTTTCGTAAATTAAACTTCTGGCGTTTGAAAAGTTTCGGTTTTTTCTCTCTTCTTTCCTGCTTTTTTATCCCTTCTTCCGAATTCTTTTGCAGGATTTGTGCAGTTTGTTAGCATTTTCATGTAACGTATGTCACCATCATAAATTGCAACGTAACACGTAATTTGCTTTCGCGAAAATATCGTGCTTCATGGGAATTAGCAAGGGTATCATCCAATAACATGGCTGGACAAGAAAAGAAGCATTCAAATTGTCATTGATATTCTTATTGTACTTTCAAGTAAAAAAGTCAAAACTTTCCCGGGACCTCAAACCTCTCAAAGTCAAAGAGTTCTTCTTTTCTAGCCGGTACTTGCAGTTCTGACCATTTCAAAATTCAATTACGATCTGGCTGCCTCTTTTGGGCTTTATCAGCATAATAATTTTTTGGAGACTGTGTGAATATCGATATATTAGGGAAAATTATAAAAAAAGTCATAAACTTATTGCAATTCAATTCAGTCCAAAATCTTTTTTTTTTGCCAATTCAATCCTAAATCTTTTGCAATTGTGCCATTTCACTCCATCCGGCATATTTTGACCGGCCAGCGATCAAATATTTTAATATTTTTTGTATTTTTTATTATAATTTTTATTTTTTGAATTTTTTCCTTCCCCAGCCCCTCCCCTAACTCTAGCTGGTTAGCCTCGTTGGTCGTGCCTCTAGTCGATTGTTAGACCTAGGTGATCGGCTGGAGGTAGGGAGGGGTTGGGGAAGGGGAAAAAAAGAAAAAGAAAGAAAAAAAGAAAAGAAAGCATAAAAATTATAAAAAAAAAATATTCATAAAAATATTAAAATATTCGGTTGCTGGCCGGCCGACGTCCACATCAGAGCCGGCCGGTCAAAATTTATCGATGGACTGAAATGGCATAATTGCAAAAGATTTAAGATTGAATCGGCCAAAAAAAAAGATTTAAGACTAAATTGGCACAATTGCAATAGGTTTAGGATTTTTTTTGGTAATTCTCCCATATATATTATAAGCCACAAATTCTTAAAATAGTAGACCCTATAATAATTTTTAATCGATTGTTATTTAATTTTTTTGTAGCTCAAAACTGTTAATCTTACCGTCACTAAAAAAATATTATATAATCAATTCTCTTTGCGAGAAGACGTGTACGTAGTCCACTCTGCTTGTCATTTCTTATGCAAGAACTAAGATTGCTTGACCTAGGCGACTCTCCCATTTATACTCGTGGAATGGCTGGTTAGACCCATTTTTTAATGAAGAGTTTAGGTAAGACTTTCAAAGTGACTCTTGACGGGAGAATCCAGGCTATTTAGAAAGAATCGCATCAATTCCCCAATCTTAATGAAGTAATTCCTTTGGAATCTAATGAAGAACAATAATTATTTAGGATCAGCAGAACCATTTTTTGATGAACATTTATCCTCAAGAATCAAAGATTGCTTTCCCCTTTTGTTAGTGATAAAGAAAGCATGCGAGATGTCAGTTTTTGAGCGAACTCTTCTACGTAGATACATGTAAGACACGATTTAGTTCGATTGATTTACGAGGGGATGGCGGCTAAGTTAAGAAGATTATCCCTAATTTCCATTGATTGCAACTACTAAATTTACCGAGGTGTCTGTTTGTTTGGCACGCCAATTTCATCCCGAGAAATGGAGGGTTTCACTTTTTTATTTTTATTTTAAAGGTGTTTGACGATTACCTCACGGCTGCAACACCTTGACACAATGTCAATTTATACGATGTTTTGGGATAAGTGTATCGAAGATCCTAAAATTTGTCACGAAAGTATAATTGAGTCCTAAAATTTTTAAAAAGTGCAACTAAGTTATAGAGCTTGTCAAGAAAGTGCAACTAAAAATTAAAACTTTTAGAAAGTATAATCAAGTCTTAAAACTTGTCACAAAAGTGCAATCGAAACCTAAAATTTTCAAAAAGTGAGATCAATGGAAAGATTTGATTAGACTAATTTGACAAGTTTTAGGACTTGATTGCACTTTTGAAAATTTTAATACTCAATTGCAATTTCGTGATAGGTTTTAGGATTTTATTATACTTTTTGAAAGTCTTATGATTCAATTGTAATTTCATGATAAGTTCTAAGACTTTCACTATGCTTATCCTAATAGATTTGAGACAAATTTACCAAGATGTGTAAGTACTATGTTATATTGTATAAGCACAATCCAGAGAAAGTTTAGAGCACACTCAAAGGCATAAATCGTGGGTGTTGTGGCAGGTCCTACGGCAGCCAATTCAATTGCCAAATCAAACAAAAAAGTTTAAAAGAGAAGCCAACTATGCAATTTCAAAATACTCTCTTCTACTATTAACCCAAGATCTCCATATCTTGATCCTTGTAATCAGTCAATAAACTATCCATTCTCACACCCCTAACCCGCTTCTTTTCCCTTTGCTTTTGTGCCCTTTTCTCCATTGATCTTATCTCTTGAAGTTTATAACTGAAGCGGCCTCTTCTTGTATGGAGAGATTGGTTCGCCGTGCAGACGCTCACAACTTAATCTGTGTGCGATCGTTGCAAAGCTCCTTCTTTTCCATGTTAAATTTGAGATCCACAGCGATGATTGAGTCTAGAAAATAAATATAACAACAGCTATTAGCATGAGTCTCATTTTATCTTGGGGCGATATGTATGGGTCCACATCCTCGTCGCACCATTAAAACACATAAAGGACCGCACCCATTGATCTTTTTCTCTCATCTAAGTTTCAGACCTAATCTTACTAGGAAAGAGCCCCAACAATGGTTTCTGATGAGGAGAGCACTCAGGCCTGCGAGAGATGAGAGAGTGACAGCCAAAAGATATATTATTCAATGTTCAGTAAAGACATGGGAGTGTGCATTCCACACGAAATACCACCAACTCCCAACTTCCCAACATCAAAATGCATTAAAAAGACTTTTGCTTTGTGGGTGAAGGCTCTGTCGATTTGGCCAGCTCCATTCTTTTGGTACCTGCTTTTGCCACTATGATTGCCCCCTCATCATCACCGGTCTGATTCTCTCATTACCTGTTACTGTTCATGTCTTTGGAGGGCCAAGCAAATGAGTTGCGCCCTTGTAGCTGTTTGGTGACTTCTGATCTTTATGTAGGAATTTCAAGTGCTTTGATGACTCCTGTGCATGGGGAAGCCAAGGTGTGAGTTCGTTTTGTGTATCAAACTGAATGTCGTAAAGTAGCTGCGGTCCATTCTTGGCGTTGGACCTTCTCGGTGATTTAAGCGATGTGGAACATAGGGTTTGAAGGTAAGCAACATGGCTGCGGAGGATTTGCAGAAGCGTTGAAGGGTTGGAAGTATGGAGAGCGACGGTCCTCTCGGGAAGCAAACAACCAAGAAAGGGGTTGTCCGAACGACGTACGGGTTCATCCTCATTGTTCAAACTGCCACATACGTTCGAAGAATTTTGGATCAAAACGAAAAACGCGCCAATAAGCAGGCCGCCACCAACAACAGTTGTTCATGATCATTGGAGATAGGAATGAGTAAAGCAGGGATGAGACGTTAATGCTTTCTTCACTACGAATAAATAATCGTTGGTACCATAGTTCTTGGAATTAACATTATTTTAGACGATGGTAGAGATGATGGGAAGCATCATTAGGTCCGGTGCACTGAATTCACTCCATTCTTACATCGTGTGAGTTTTTACGCGAGACCCGACAAATCTAAAAGTCAAGGATAAGTTAAGAACCTGACTTTGAAATCTCATTTAAAGAGAGACACTATCAAAAAAGCAATCACGATATGTTCACTTTAGGTTTCAAAAGAATCCATTGCACAAATGGAATTTGACGTGCAAAGCTCTAAACAGAACACGAACCCGAAACCTTTTGCACCTCGTAAATGCTACCCTAACAAACAATACTCTGTGAAAAATGTTGAGCTGATCATCCCCCATAGACTGATGGTGGGACGGTCAAGTTTCAGAGGGACGGTCAGCTAAGTAGCTTCTCAAATACAGCGAAAAAAAGAACTCGAATATGAATCTTT
>JAGVVM010007318.1:0-31658 GCA_019149425.1 Psidium friedrichsthalianum
TTATTTCAGCAATTTACCTATACGGACATCGTCATTTTTTTGACAGATCTGGAATGGAAACCTCAAAATAGGATTGGCCGTTGAAATGCCCATTTCCTATTTTTACTTTTTTTCTGAATTCTGGGATTTTCAGACATTATGTTTATTTGGGGTCAAACTCGTCATTTTTGAAAGATTAGGAAGGGACAATCAACAAAAATAGATTGCTAATCGAAATGCCCTTTTCCTAGTTTTTTGAGCTATTTTCTTTTGAATTTTTTTTTTGTTTGCATGATATGCATGAATTATGACATATGAATAACTATGCGGCAATGGCAAGTATTCATGAGCTATACGATATGAATGTACATGAATGCAGTTTTTTTGTATTTTGAATGCTTCCCATTCTGGGGTTTATTATGCAGAAATTAAATTGCAAAAAGTAAAGGCGTAAACAAAGAAACTTCAATGGGTGGGTCGCCTTCCCATTCTGGGTTTGATGGTGCAGAAATAAATTGCAGAAAGTAAAGGCAGAAATAAAGAACCTCCCACGGGTGGTTCGGCTTGGCTTGGCTACCCATTTTGGGGTTTGACGGTACAGAATTAAATTACAGAATAAAGGCAGTACATAAAGAACCTCCAACGGATGTGTCGGCCTTCCCATCTGGGGTTTGATAGTGCAGATAACATATAAAAGATGGAATCCCATATTCTTTACCCACTACGTATGGGCAGATCTGCCGCAATTTGGGATTTGGATCTTTAAGCGAAATGCAGAAATTAAATACAAAGGAACGATATGTGAATATGACACGGCATAATCGAAATTTAATCATCCATTGAGATAACGACTTCTCGAAAATTTTAATGGTTAGGATCGTTACCGATTTGACTGATCTGATTGCCGAATTCGGACCTCGTGTGACATTATGGATTAGATTGCGGCTCGAACGACGGGGATGAACTCGTTACTTGTGTTGATCGGTAGAGAATATAGTGATGGTAACACCTAGATTAAACTCCCACCATCTTCAAGACCCTCTTTTGGAAAGAATCTCTCTTCTTTTTGTTTTTTTTCCTCTCTAATTTTTCTTCAATCTCCCAAAACCCTCTCAAACATTTCAAATTTTCTCTCCCAAATCCCCTCCTCCAAGCTCTCTCTTCCTCCTTTTATAGTCCCACTCAATTTATCTCCCATTCTAAGTGCTCCAATAACTCTATCTCCATTCTACTTTCTCCACTAACTCTTATTCATCTTCATCTTCCCTTCTCCTCCTATCTCACATTCTAATTTCTCACTAACTTCTCTTCATCTTCATCTTCCCTTCTCCATATCTATCTCCCATGCTATTCTCACACGAACTCGTTCTTCATCTCCAATCTTTCCTTCTCTACTATCATCTTATTTTCTCCATCTATTCTTCTCTATATTCCCTTCTTTTCATTCTAATCTTATTTTTCCATCTATTCTTCTCCATTTTTCTTCTTTATCTATTTCTCACTAACTCTTTTTCTAGTTATTTACAAATGATCCCTCAGGAGTGTAGGTATTTGCCTCTATCTTTGAGATTTTATGCAAAATTCAACTAAGCCCCTTACAAAATTAAGTCATTCTGGGTACATTGGGCCAAGATTTAAATTCAAACTATGAGGATATGTCACACTCCTAAAAGTGAAAAATACAAAATAAAATGACTTGAATTGGATTTTTTTGGGCCGTTCGAGATTATGCTCGTGAAGGAATATATGACCCCGAATTGTATTTTTTGAATTTGTTATGGCCCACATGAAAAGGGAATTAAAATAAAAATACTGACTATTTTTGTTTATTTTTGTGCCCTCAATATATTTTTTCCCAGAAATTTGAAGTATTTTTATTTTTCAAAAAATATTAAAAAATATGAAAAATATGAAAAATTCACTTTTTATTTAAATTGGTTCCTTAGACTTGGCCAAGGGTTTCAAAGTTGATTTTTCATTTCTCATTTTCCTGATTTTCTTGAATTTTCGAAAATAAAAAAAGTTGAAAATACTAGAAGCATGAAAAATAATTTTTATTCAAAGATGGTTTCCAAAGCTTGGCCAAGTCTCCAAAGTTGATTTTTAATTTTGTGAATTTTTATGGATGTTCTATTAATTTTTTAAAGAGAAATGTGATGAAAATCAAGTGTCAACAAGAGGTGACTCTAGCAATTCCGACTATAGAGCTAGAAGGAGAAGAGGAAGGATAGCGAAGACGACCGTGAAATGTTAAGTAGAGGCACTTGAATTTGAAGTTAGCCTTAATCTGGAGATTTTTATGATTGGTTATGTCACGCCCGAACCCCGCGGGCCGCGACATCCCTAGGCTCAACGAGGAATCACATCTGCGTGTGCCTGGCATACTAATCAGCGACGGCCCAGGATGCCCATCGCGGCCAGACGCGCTATAGCCAAACAACATAACTTGCGGAAGCGAGCCTTCTATACATACAAGCATAAATACGAAATGGGGTATATACGCACGAATAAGAACACACATACAAAAACCTCATTTCGTATATATGTAAAAGCGTTAGGTACAGACCCCCAAAAAGAAGAACAATATGGTCCAAAATCCTACGCTCCGACAACCTAGACTCGACACAGGTACGGTCACTCCCGCGGCTCCTCCTCGGGGTCGTAGTCTGCCCAGGGGTCGTCTTCCTCCTTTGGGTCCTCCTCGGGATCCTCCTCCTGATCGGTATCCTGTCCTCGCCCTCGTCATGGCCATCGATCTCCGTTGCGTCCTGGGGACGGTAAACTCCTTGCAGCGACTTGGGGTCGACGACCTCATCCTCCATACTCGGAGGTTGCAAAAAGGTAGGTCTTCCTCCATGGGAATCGGAGGCATCTCTCAGAGGTCCCTCGAAACCATACAGACCCTCTCTAAACCATGCCTCAAACCTATGGGGTACAAAATGAGGACTCACCCTGGTCTACCCATACAGTAGTCACACGTCGCGCCCCATCACGGCATGCATATCAAAGTGGGGGTATCCTCAGACTCATCTGCACTGGCAAACCAAAAAGAGTAGGTGGTGCGGCCATCAATGGCGTCCTGGATCTGTAAACAAGCAACCACCGCCAGTGATTCGAGGACTCAGCAGCTCACCCCTAATCCTAGCGTAGGATATCGTATACTAGCGAGATCGGTCCTATCCAATAACTAGGTTTCAGGTCATCTAACTCGCGAAGGGTGAGGCACGCTCACTGGGTTGGTTCATGTCAGGCAATTTCTAGGGCGAACAGTACTCCTGCCTAACAGTCTCAGCGGCATCGCAATAAAATATAAACGCGCACAGGCCAACAAATCAACAAGCATGCATATAATCAGGCAATCTCGCACGACATGCGTAAATATCATTTATGGCATGGCTCCAGATTCATTACTCAGTCTCAGTACTCATTTCACTCTGCCAGAGTTTCGTCTCGACCAGCGTATCACGCATCAGGTCTCATACTCATGCATGCCATATGCCAATGCTTAAATGCTCAATGCTTGTGCCTCAATGCACATCACCCATAGTCCATGCACCCGCATATACGCATCCAGCGCGCAAAGACCCAGATGCACAATAACATCCCTGGTGCGTCAACCCGCATAGCGTCAAAGTTAAGACCCAGGTAGGCACCCTATCTCTCCAGCTACCCCGTGCCGAGCACGTCCGGGCGCACATCATCCTTATACTCCCTATTCCCGGCGTAACAACGCGTCAGGGCCCATCCAACATGTCACGCCCCCGGTGACTAATGCCATGCTCATGAAATATGGTGCTCAGACAATGTCAAATAGTGAATTAGTCACAGAGCATGGCATTCACGAAGGTACATGAGTACAGGAGCAAAGCATTTCAAGAAATCATCTGAGCAACTCGCGTTCATTAGGACAGGCTACATGTGTACCCAGTACCCTACAGGCGGATTCTCGTTCATTTAGGTTCAACCAGACATCCCCCAATAAGCCATTTACTTCCCCTTGAATAATCCTTTCGAATGAACTTCAATTGTGATTGACATCGTCCTTTGGAACCCATTTATTTCAGGACTTGGTCCTTTCAGACCCAATATCAAGCCCTAAGTGCAGTCTCTATCGTTAGACCCCGGCCCATCGATGGCCCCATAGTTAACATCTAAAATCCTTTTGGGTTCCAATTGATCTTATTAAATTAATTAAGCCCATAACTAAGGCCCAATGGTCCTTTCTTAAATTTAGGCCCATTAAGTGAATTAAGCCCATTTGATCTAAGGCCCATTTACTATTCACAAGCCCATGATTTTATTATAAGTAATTAAATATTTCAAGACCCATTATTTTATAAATTTTCATGCAAGCCTAAGCCCATTTTATAAGGTAAGCTTAAAAAGCCCATTTAGCATATTTAGGCCCAATTTCAACCCTAAGCCCACATACTCTATTGGGCCCTAAAATTTTATATCCAGACTATAATTAAGGCCCAATTTAATTAGAATTTCGTCCAAAAGAGGCCCACTATCAGTCTTAAGCCCACATGTCCACATTTGGTCATTTTAGCCTAAAATTGGGCCCCCTAGGCCCATCCACTTATCTCGGCCCTTTCATCCACACAAACACCCATCCATAACAGCCCACTATAATAACTTTTGAAGCCCAAACCAATTACCTCAGCCCCTATACACGGCCCATTAGCAAATTCTTCAAATTAGCCTAATGATTATTAATCCAAAATCAACCATTTACTCCCTAATCACCATCATTAACTCTAACACCCCACTCACACATGTATACAACATGCCTAGGCTAGTATTAGAGGATGTGCTTACCAACTAGGGGTCGAAAATGGCGACGGGATGGCAAGGGACACCGGACGGCCGAACGGAGCTCACGGCCTACAAGGAGGAAACAACGTGGTCGGGCTTGCAAATGGGGTTGGACGGCCACGAACATGAAGGGAAGGAAGTCTAGGGAGCTTACCAAGGTGAGGGAGTGTCGGTAATGGTGGACGTGGCCGGATGATGGCGGAAATGGCGACGACGTGGGCGGCGGCTGGTTGAGCCGAGAGACAGAGAATAACGGTGAGGACTTGGTCGGTCCATGGTGGCTCACACGGGCCACGAAAACAACAAGGAAAGGGAGTAGAGGGCTTACCAAGGGAGGATGATGGTTGGACGGTGGCGGCTTCACGGCGGCAAAGGCGGACGGCCGGACGAAGAAGAGAGAACAAGAGGAAGGAAGAGGAAAATGAAGAAGAGAATGAGGAGGAGGGTGGTTCGGCCGAAACTTCATAGGAAGGAGAGAGAGAGAGATTATAGTAAATTGAAATAAAAGGAAAATAGATAATAATGGGTTAGGTTTAATGAATAGTGACATGATGTTTACTTTATGTGACACTTGTACTTGATTGATTGCATGGGGGAATTGAGCCATGATTGATTGATTTAATGGATTGATTGATGTGACATCTGATTTGACTTGCCTCGATTTGCGTGCCAAGTGCACCGATCAGGTCCCGAGTGCGAACGAGTTTCGGACTGGAATTGGTTTCGTTCTATCGTACTCGCTCTCAAATAATCCTATTTGATCTAATTCTAAGGACTGAGCATTTACCGGGGGCATTTCGGTAATTTTCCATTCACGTCTTGCTTCTCGACGTGCACCGGCTGTCTGCCCTTCGGGCGACATTTTTGAAACTGAATCATTTCTCCATTGTGATATCTTAGTAATTCGATTGTCCACTGTCGGATTTCATTTCGTGGGCAAATTCATTAACACCGACTCCGTTGAAATCTCAGACCAACGGGCGGCTGTTTGGGAAAATTTCCCAAGTAGCCATTCCCTTTTGGTTAGTCGTCTCAAAGTGGCCAACTTTGAGTGAGGATCAATCAAAGCGCATTTATGAAATATATCCATTCATTCCGAAATCCCGATAACTGGGTCGAATTTTCAGACTGTCACAGGTTACATGCTGTAGAACGAGTATTTGAGTTCTAATCATACTTAGATGAAAAGAGATGCAAGGTTTATGTTATTGAATTTAAGAAGTATGCTTTGGCTTTAGTGGGAAACCTTGAAAAATCAGAGAGCTCGGGAAGGAAAATGTACAGTTAAGTCTTTAGAAAAACTCAAGAAACTTATGAAAAGAGGTTCTTTGCCTACAAACTATAAGCAAGATCTATTTCTAATGTTAAACACTCTTAAACAACATGGTTTGAATGTTGAAGAGTATATTAGGGAGTTTGAACAACTCCTTATGAGATGTGATATTCCGGAAGTGCAAGAGCAAACCATTGCTCGTTTTCCTTGGAGGACTAAATCATGATGTCAAAGATTTGCTTGAGCTTCAGCGATATTGGGACCTCCGAGATTTTTGCAAGCTGGCCACAAAGGTGGAGAAACAAGTGAAGCATGGTAAAGGATGGTCAACCAGATCCTCGACAAAGGGGGCATCCTTCTTTAGGGGTGCTTCTTCTAACAAGGCCGAGAGTACGTCAATGAAGGATAGAAGCAAGGAGAAAGCCATAGAATCTTTCAAAGAACTTTTAAGAAACATGAGGTTGAAGAAAAAATGCTTTAAATGCTATGGCTATGGACATTTTCAAGCTAATTGTCCTAATCGGAGGGTTTATGACCCTTTAAGAAAATTGAAACATTGACTTGGAACCAAGAATGGAGGACATCGTAGTAGTGTGTAAGTTTTTCGATGTCTTTCCGCAAGAATAGCCAGGATTAGCACTAGAAAGGGAATAGAGTTTGCGTTGAGTTAGTTCTTGAAACGGAGCCGATTTCCAAAGCACCATATCGTATGGCATTGTTGAAACTCAAGGAACTGAACATACAGTTACAAGAGTTGCTTGACAAAAGATTCATTCAACCTAATACATTGCCATGGGGAGTACTGGTGTTTGTTTGTAAGGAAGAAAGGTGGGTCGTTGCGACTTTGTTTCGATTACTCGTAACTCAATCAGGTGAGGATTAAGAATAAATACCTATTGCTAAGGATTGACGATTTGTTTGACCAACTACAAAGAGTTTCGGTATTTTCCAAAATTAACCTACGGATGAGATATCACCAGTTGAGGATTAAGATAGAGGATATACCGAAGACGGTATTTTCAAATGGTTGTAGTCGTTATGAGTTCACCATAATGCCGTTTGGTCTAATAAACATCCTTGCTACTTTATAGATTTGATGAATCGAGTGTGCAAGAGGTATTTGGATTGATTTGTCACTGTGTTTATCGACAATATCTTACTAACTTGAAGGAATTTTGAGGAGCTTGAGCAATACCTAAGGACAATGTTGCAAATTCTTCGAGAATATAAGTTGTATGCCAAGTTCATTAAATACGAGTTTCAGCTAACTCGTGCAACTTTTCTTAGTCATGTGATCTCTAGCGAAGGGATTTCCATTAATTCGGCCAAGATTGAAGTAATCATGGATTGACCAAGACCAACAATGGTAACAAAAGTTCAGAGTTTATTAGGATTGGGAGGCTATTACAGGTATTTTTTGTGGAAAGTTTTCTACAATAGCTATACCTTTGACGAGATTGTTGAAGAAGAATGAGAAGTTCGATTGAACGGATAAGTAATGAGAGTAGTTTTCAAAAGTTTAAGCACAAGCTAACTACCCCTCCAGTTTTGACAAAAACATTTGATCCTAGAGGTTATGATATCTATAGTGATATATCATATAAAGGATTAGGTTGCGTTCTAATGCAACATGGAAAAGTAGTTGCATATGCATCTCGTTAGCTAAGACCTCATGAGTTGAACTATCCAACGCGTGATCTGGAGTTAGCGGCAATCATCTTTTCTCTCAAGAGCTGGAGGCATTATCTAGCAGAACAAAGATTTCAAGTCCACACCGACCATCAAAATCTCAAGTATCTGTTCTCTCAGAAGGAGTTGAAAATGAGACAGTATCATTGGATGAAATTCTCAAGGATTATGATTGAGAGATTATGTACCATCCAAGTAAGGTTAATAAGGTCGCTGATGCGCCAAGTCGAAATTCAGCAATTGTGAAACTGATGGTCCGAAAATGGCTTCTTCTTGAGGAAATGCAGGATTCATATTTTAAGTTTGAAGTAAGCCATCTATCAAGTCCCATGGCTACATTGAGGATTGAACCAAAGTATAGGAAAGGGCTAAGGTTTTACAATCAATGGATCCTGCGACTCAAAAGATTCTGCAAGAGGATTCGGTGAAAGGAAAGTTGACTTCCAAGTGCCCGAGGACAAAATACTAAAATTCTGAGAGCGGTTATGCGTGCCCTTCGATGAGTTTTAAGGAGGAAATCTTATCAGAAGCGCATTGCAGTAGCTGTAGTATTCATCTAGGCAATATAAAGATGTATTAGAACATGAGCCCATATTACTGGTGGAATAGCATGAAAGTGGACATAGCTTAGCACATAGCGAAGTACTTAGCATGCCAACAAGTGAAAGCGCAGCATTATAAGCTTAGTGGACTGCTGGCAGCCACTCAAGATTCTAGAGTAGAAATGGGAGTACATCACAATGGACTTTGTGATGGGATTGCTAAGGAGTTATCAAGGTGATGATTCAATTTGGATCGTAGTTGATAGAATGACAAAGTCCGCACATTTCATCGTCGTGCAAAAGGACTTCACATTAGATAGGTATGTTGACATGTATGTGTGGTAGATATTGCGTCTTCATGAGTGCTAGTGGAGATCACATCGGATCATGTTCCCAAGTTCGCTACCACATTTTGAAAAAACTTGTATGCTGCATTAGGAACGTAGCTATAATTTAGTACAACTTATCATCCTTAGACTGACGGCAAGTCAAAAATGACAATTCAGATACTTGAGGATATGTTACGAGCATGTGTTTTGGATTTCAAGGGAATTCATTTGATTGAGTTTGCCTACAACAATAGTTAGTAGAGTATCTAGATAGCACCTTTTGAAGCATTATATGGTAAAGCCTATAGAACTCTTGTTTGTTGGAACGAAGCTGGTTAAAGGAGGATAACTAGCCCTAAGTTGGTGTAACAATCATTGGACTCTATTAAGGTCATTAGAGAAAGACCTAGGATAGCCCAGAGCCATCAAAAGGGTTACCCTGACAAGTGACTTAGGCCATTGGAATTCTAAGTAGGTGATCATATTTTTCTTAAGGTATCAGCTATGCGAGGAATGTCCCATTTTAGCAAGAAAGGGAAGTTAAGCCTAAAGGATGTTAAATCATTGGAGATTTTGGAATGAATTAGGAATTTGGGTTATTGTCTCGCGTTGCCACTAGGACTTGCTCAAGTGCATGACGTCTTCCATGTATTAATGTTGAGTAACTATGAGCTTGATCCAGCTCACATATTGGATTTCGAAGATGTTAATTTGGATGAGCGAGTATCATACATAGAATGACCAAGGAGGATTAAGGATAGGAAAGAGCAAATGCTTCAAAGTAAGACAATTCCCTTGGTCAAGATGATCTGGCAATACCATGGAATAGAGGTAGTGACGTGGGAAAGTGAGGATATTATATAGCGTTAGTACCCTAATCTTTTTGTGGATGTGTAAAGGTATAATTTTGAGGAAAGAAATTCCCTTAAGGAGGGGAGAGTTGTGACATCTCAAAAATTTGACCGTCTGTTAGTTAAATAATATTGGATTTTCGAGTTTAAGGGTCACTAGTCATACTAGGGTAATTAAGTAGAATTAAGCATATTAGGGTTAATCGTGGCGTCAAACTATGGCATTGAGACCATCTACATCCGACCCTTGTCCTAGCCAACCCTTTAAAGTGAATTTACCATTTTTCCCCTAAAGATAAACTTACCATTTTGTCCCTTCATAAAATTGCCATTTTATCCTTGATAAAAAATGACCAAATACCCCTAACATTTATGCTTATTGACTAACTTATCCTTGTGTGAAATTACCTAAATGCCCTTGTATTAGCTTGAGACAAAACCCATCAATGTGAATTAATGGAGTGGGCTCCACTTTTTCTCTCTCTCTTTCCACTTCCCCCCTCACTTGGCCAGCCGCCACCCATTCCCCCCTCTCATTCAGCCCTCACCACCATTATCTCACCCTCTCAAACTCCATTCTTACCACCCTAAGCTCTATCGTCATTCGACATCTGCTGAAACATTGCCACTCGTGATCACCCAATTATTGGGTTCATGGTGCGATGTATAGGTGAATTTCAAAAATTCTCTCCAAAATAGAGTAATGCGTAGTGGAAGTCAAGCAACCCTTACTTGTTAGGTTTCGCGCGCGACGTACGAGTGAATTTCAAAATTCTCATCAAAATAGAGTAATGCACAGCATAAGCCAAGCAACCTGTATGTGGATCTTCCGAAGGAGATATCCATGCATTTCAATCAAAAATCAAAACCATATAAAGAGAGTGTCAGGATTACCTCTAGAACGTGCTTAAGGTGACTTGGCTTGTATGTTCTTGAGTCCCACAAGTGTCGGCCTCTAGTTCAGACACACCACCAATCCAACGATAGACGGAAGATGAAACTCGTACTCAATCACTACTTTGATTGTGTTAGCAATCCTTGTAGACGAAACAATCCGTGCTTGCCTTTCTTAGTCATGAACAATTTCACCCGACTCTTAAGTGTTTGTATCCAAATAATTTCTCAAATGCACAAGAAAACATATGCGAAGACTCACAAAAATGTGACCACAAACATGCGAGAAAATCAGCCCCTAAACCTTAACCCCTATCCCTTATTTATAAGGGAGGGTTTGAAAAGGGAGGCCAGCCGTTTTAGCAGGCCTCCCTCTACCTTAGTGCGTAGCTAGCTAGCTAGCCAGGCTAGCTAGTGGTTGGTAAAAGGCAGTGGAGCTGCCTTTAACCACTGCCAGCCAGCAGCTGGCCACTAGCTGGCCCGGTGACTGGCCAGGCCTTTCGCATGCCACGTTACTATCTTGTCATCATCTCGTGTCGCGTGCCTTTATCTCCTCATGGTGCGTGTAAACATCACATCAATAGGTATAATCTTGAACTACATGCTCACATTGAATGCTAGTTCATTTATGATAAGAAAAATATTAATCAAATCATATCTCATTTTAACTCAATTCAATCCGATTATTTCGATAGTCACGTTTGCAAACACCTTTGTTGACACCTGATTTTTAATTACCTTTTCTTTTAAAAAATTCATAAAAATTCATAAAATTACAAAATCAACTTTGGAAGCCTTGGCCAAGTCTAAAGAACTAATTTTGAACAAAAAGTGATTTTTCATTTTTTCGTTTTTTAACATTTTTCGAAAATACAAAAATACTTGAAAATTTAGGAATAATAACATTTGAGGCCACAAAAATACACAAAAATAGTCAATATTTTCTTTAAATCCCTTTTCATGTTGGCCATCGCAAATTCAAAAAATACAATTCGGGGTCATGTGTTCCTTCACGACCATAATTTTGAATCGGGCCTAAAAAAATCTAATTTGAGTCATTTTATTTTCATTTTTCACTTTTAGGAATTGTGACATTGTCCTCTAATAGTCCAAATTTTCACCTTGGCCCAATTTTACCCACAATGACTCAATTTAGCAAAAGGACCTTAATTGAATTTTGCATTTTTCAACGACAAGAACTGAGCTTAAAATTTGACAAGCAATTAAACTAAACATGATATGAATTTCGACCAAGCATAGGGGAGGTTTTGTCGAAAATTGTGTGGAGCTTTGGACTTAAAGAAATATTTCTCCAAGGACTGAATTGTAAATACTTAAAATCTCAGGGACTAGAGTGCAAATACCTAACACTTGAGGAATTATTTTGTAAATAACTAAAAGAAGAGTAGTAGAGAAATTAGAATAAAGAAGGAAGATGGAGAAGAAGAGATAGAGAAGAATAGATGGAGAAAATAAGATGAAAATAAAGAAGGGAAGATGGAGATGAAGAAGTGTTAATGGAGAAATTAGAATGGAAGACAGATAGGTGGGCTATAAAAGGAGGAAGAAGAGAGCTTGGAGGGGAGGATTTTTTAGAGAGAAAATTTTGAATGTTTGAGAGGGTTTTGAAAGATTGAAAAAAAAATTAGAGAGAAAGAAAAAAACCAAAAAGATAGAGAGAATTCTTTTCTAAAAGAGAATCTTGAAGACGGTGGGAATTTAAAGCTAGGTGTTACCATCACCAATTTCTCTACGATCAACACAAGTCATGAGTTCATCCCCATCGTTCAAGCCGTAATCTTGATCCACAAGGTGATACGAGGTTCGAATTCGGCAATCAAATTCGTCAAATCAGATAACGATTCTAACCATTAAAATCTTCAAGAATATCCTTGCCTAAATGGATTGATTTAAATTTCGATTATGCCGTGTCATATTCGTACGTCTTCATATCCATATGTCGTATTCGTATTGCAATTTTCTGCATTTTTCGCTCAAAAGATCCAAATCCTAGATTGCAGTAGGCTCTGCCTCCTACTTGGTAGTATAAAAATCTCCTGTATTTCATCTCTTATATTTTTCTTTCTGTATTATCAAACACCAAAATTTGTGGGTTGAGCCACCTGCTGGAGGTTCTTTATTTACTACTTTATGTATTCTATTTTCTGTTATTTAATTTCCGTATTATCAAACTCCAGAATTGTTGGGCCGAGCTACCTATTGGAGGTTCTTTATTTATTACTTTCTATATTTTATTTTATGCGTTTTGGTTTCTACACCATCGAATCCTAGAATGGTAGGCCGAGTCATCTAGTGGAGGTTCTTTATTTTGTTGCTTTCTATACTCTATTTTATGCTTTTTGGTTTCTACATTATCAAACCCCCAGAATCGATAGGCCAAGCCACTTGATGGAAGTCGTAACACTACACAGAAGTCGTTAGCTCACTCCCTTTTTCGGTTTTAGGGAATTTTTAATACTTACCTTTATATATTGCTTTTTATATCGTATCTTTTAATATTACGTTTATATTTAGAATATTTTGCATCTTTAGTCTTATTTAATTCGAAAATATCAAAAAAATGTCATTCATGTGCATTTCATATAGTATATCTCATGCATACTTTGCCATGCCGCATACATATTCGTATTGCAATTTTTTGTATTTTTT
The DNA here is from genome assembly GCA_019149425.1 of Psidium friedrichsthalianum. Taxonomy (NCBI): domain Eukaryota; kingdom Viridiplantae; phylum Streptophyta; class Magnoliopsida; order Myrtales; family Myrtaceae; genus Psidium; species Psidium friedrichsthalianum. The sequence continues at coordinate 13,046 of JAGVVM010007318.1, forward strand.
ATCTGAACTCTAAATCGCGTAGGCTCTGCCTCCTTCTTGATGGTGTAAAGGTTTCATGTGTACTGTTGACTGATTTCGTGATACACCTGTTGTATTTGTACGTCTTCGAATCCGTATGTCATATTTCTACATCTTCGTATCTACATAATCGTATTCGCATGTCACGTACGTAAGTCGTATTTGTATTGTCATTAATTTGTACATATTCAACAAAAAAATTCAAAAAAAAAAAATCCTAAAAATTAGGAAATGGGTCATTTCAATTGGCCAATCCTATTTTGATGATTTTCCTTCTCGATCTTTTCAAAATGATGATTTTGCCCCTTATAGGCAAATTATCTTGAAAAGTATTAGAAAATTCAGATAAACCCCAAAAAACTAGGAAACAGATCATTTCGATTGGATAATCCTATTTTTAATGACTTATTCACGTGTCGTGTCCACATGTCCACGTTCGTATGTCGCATCTACATGTCTGCATTCGCATGTTGTATTTGTATGTTCGTTTATATACCATATTTGCGTGTACACGTTTGCATGTCATATTTGTATATCCATACACGCATATTCATGATTGCATGTCTACATTCGTATGTATACGTTCGCATGTCTATATTTGCATATTCACGTTTGCTTATCCATGCACCCATTATGATCCATGCATTCCATCTAAAAAGTGAAAAAAAAAAAAGAACATCTCACTAAAGCCTGAGGAGTAAACCAAGTCTGAGTTGCCAAATTAGAATATCCATGAAATTAAGGTACCAAAAAGGCGTTAGTTTTAATTAACTAGTGTAACCAAGTCCCTGAACTCATAATCTCTGGTTCATAAAAGTAATTTAGTTCTCCCGCTAATTTACTTAAGTTTCTAATTAACCTATGAAAAAAGATTAATGATGATTCCAAATTCTAAAATCATTTGAACAAAAAAAAACCAAAATTGCGATTCGATAGGGGTTGGGAAAGTCCGTATTATGTTAGTCAATCTAATTAACTTGATAATCCGTTAACTTAGGAATTTTCCACCATCAAAATTTTTAGGTCGCGAAGCACCTTTACAATATCGTTTCCAACTCTAACATTGTCACATATTAGTTATGGTGTGTAACATTCCTAGATTCATCACTGAGCTAGCAGTAGGACCTCTAGCAATATATTATCGCTACCCATACGGTGTGAATGTTGCAAAAACATAATGAACCTGTCAGGTTTGGCTACAGTGTAATTCAATCTTTCTGTCATATTATGTCCTGATCAAATAAAGGCCATAGAATGGACGTCAAGCCCACCATTTAATGATATGTATCAATCTAACTGATATGCATACATACGAGACATTCTTGATTTCAACCCCAACCAAGGATTTATACTTCATCAAGTATAAGTAACCATACCGTGAAAAATCAACGGTGAAGGTAATGAAATAAAAATATCCACCTCTAGCAATGTATTAATTGGTCCACATACATCTAAATATATCAATCTCAGAAAGTTGGCAGCTTATTCACTATGCCCCATAAAAGGCATTTTGGTCATTTTCTCTTGAAATCATGCCTCATAAGTGAGTATGGTTCAAAATCAGATGGATTAATGTATCCACCATTATTCAATTTGTTGATTCCACCTCCTCCAATATGACCTAATTTGAGATGTCAAACATATTTTGGATTTGGACTCTCTCTAGGACGTTTAGTAATGAAATTCACATAATAAATATTCTGCTTATTGACATAGGTAATCACATTACTAGACACTATAATGGTACACCAATTATTAGTTAATGTACCAGAACCAGCACATCTTTTATAATGAAAAATGGAACAAATACCATCAATAAAAGAAAATTCATAATTCTCTTTTACCAAGCCTGGTATAGAGATAATTTTTCATACAACATTTTCATAATACGGATAATTCTTTATAAACATTACATGTCCAAAGGGAAAATTCAAACAAAATGTCCCTATTATTAAGGCAACAACTCTTGTTCTATTCGCAAACGTCAGGACAATTTCATTTTTTCCCAGCATCCTACTTATTTTTGGATTCTGCACTAACATACAAATGTGTGACACTGCAGCATAATCTAAAATCCATAAGCCAAATTCGGCACTAGCCATAGGATTAATCTCAATAAGCATAGACACCATACCTTCGCAAGGTTAGTCGTTCAGCTTGAATCCAAGCTCGCGAGGTGCTTCTTACAGTTTCTCTTCCAATGCCCTATGACACTATAGTAATTGTCGCGACCCTCCCAAGATTTTCAGATCTCAAGGGAGTTAATGGACTGCTAGGCCCATCTCAAAATTTGGGCTTAGTTCAGCCCTCCAAGCCCATACCAAATCGCGTCAGGAAATTTTAAATCGAGATCGACCTTAATGCAGTTGGGTGACATAGGAATGGTGTGCATGCCATTGGAGTCGCCACCAGTCATTTATTGGAGGGTATGACTGGAAACCCTATCGAACGATTGAGAGAGATCGTTCGATCTACGAAAGGGAAAGGCTACCTAGGACAGATATTCGTATCGCCTAATAGCCGCCCGTTAGTCTGAGTATTTGCTGAAGTCGTTATTAAATGAAAGTAACCACGAAAATGAGTTTCTGAATTTGGATAATCGAATATTCACGGATACTGCAGTTAAACTCTGAACATTGTGTCTAAGAGCTCAAAATTTAGTGGTTTCGTATCGGAGTGCCGAGAAGTGAGGCAAAGATTGAGAATGACTAATTCGCCCCTGGTTCTGCTCTAAATTTCCTAGGCCATAATTTAAGAATTTCTGTGAGATTAGAGCATTAGAGTGGTTTGACCTCGTAGTGCGTGCCATCTATGTTAGAAGTTTATCGGGTCCCGAAGACATGTTTCCCGAGGAAATGTGTCACATCGATCACATCTCACCTTTTTCAAGAGTACTTGTCACCTCAAATCTCCTTTTTGCCTTTTCAAGAAATCTCATGATCACATATCTCTTCCTCATTTATGAAGCCCACTTTTAGTCAACTCACCATTAATGGCAAGTTAGAGTTCCAATGCCATGTCACTTCCATCTTTGAATTTTAATTTTTCCTCTAAAATTAAAAGGGGGATAATAGATCTCTCTCTCTTGCACTCTCTCCCTCCCTCAAGAACCAAAGAGCTTCTCCCTCTCTATTACTCTCTCTCCCGCGCGCCCTCTCCCTCTCGGGTCCCCTGCACTACCCATCTTCTAAAGGCCATAACTTCTTCTACAAAATTCCATTTGCCGCGAAACCAAAACCATTTCCTTTTGATTTTCCAGCCCGTCGATTTGATACCCTACTCACACCAAATGGCCGCCGGAGCTGGCCGGAACAGCCCACGAAGTAGACGGCTCCAATCCCGTCGTGGCGGGCTCCAGCGCGCGTCCGAGAAGAAATTGCCCGTTCGAACTTGTCCGGAGTCCGAACGACTCCCCGTTTTCTCCCACACGTCCGTAAGATCTTGAACTTCGATATTCTATAATTAGATTAGTCATTCAACCACTGAAAATTCGTGGACCTTGCTTGAACAGAAGCTGGTCGTGGTGAGTCTTCGCCACAGCCGGTGCCCCGTCGTTGCGTGTGCAATCCGACCCTCCACCAACCTTGCTGTGTCTATCTACGTCATTCTTAAGGTAAGATAGATGTTGATCCTTCTTGGGATAGCTTGTTAGAGCAATGGCCGAGCCATTTGTGTTCCATTGATGAGGTTGTTTACATATGGGTTCGATTAGGTCTTGCTAGGAACCGTGGTTGTCATTGCTATCCAAGATTGTTACTGTCCAAGGTTTGTCGAGCTTGTGAAGGTGAGCATGTCTCTAACCCTAGTATAGAACGTAGGATGAGGCCAGGGTAGCCTTAGATGACATTGCATGTTGATGATCTTGTTGAAAATTCTGTGTCCATACATGCTGGGCTTTGGCCATGAACTATAGTGAATATCCATGGAGTGCACTTGATATTTGTTGCTGGAATTGAGGTGTACGAATGCCCATTATGAGCTATGTTGGTGGGATTTCCATGTGATGGTGCATTGAGCCATGGCCGTGAACTTAATGGCCCTAGGAAGCTTGTGTGCGTGAGTTTGAATCGCCAATCATGAGCTGGAATTTCTGTACATGTGGAGTAGTTGATGGTGGATTTTTGGACTAGAAGTGCACGTGTGTTTATGGTGGGGTCGTGAGACGTAAAGGCTGGAGATTGTGCATGCATGTGTGCTTGAGAACCGGTCATGAGTCATAGTCGTCGCCCAATGGAGTGCAATTGATAATTAGTGCTGGAAGTTGAAATGTATGGATATTACAAGTGGAAACCGTGAACTCCAAGCGTTGGGGTAGTCAATGTATGTGTGTGGTATGGCCAAGCATTACACTTGTTGGTTATGGATTATAATTGTTAATTGAAGTCTAAATGTGAAGTGCACATGCATGTGTATTGAAGTGTGACCGTGAGCTACTATAGAGAGATGCATGCTCAATTGCCATGTTCGCATGAAATGAGCTTGAGGAGACCACATTCAATAAAGTTGACTTCCATGAGTACTGATTGGGGACGAGGTCCCGAAGTGTCGCATGTTGCATGATGCGAATGTGAGTGACTGTTTGCATGACATGCTGGCATGAGATATGTACCTCGTTTGGCGAAGTGCGTAGAACCGTGCAAGACGGCCCGTAGTGCCCTGAGAGCCACGAGAATTGGAGCAACAAGGAGTGCCGACCGCAGTGCCCAGAGAGCCACGGTCGCGGTACTACGTCTATGGTGTGCGAGGCACAAGACGTTGGAGCGATAAGGGTGCCAACCGGAGTGTCAAAAGGACCACGGTTCGGGGCACAGTCGGCAGTGCCCAGAGAGCCACCGATAGATCCCATTGGGGATAAGCATAGTATGCTGCATTGCATTCGATTGAAATGAACTAGTGGTATGAGACTGAAAGTTCGCATGTGGTATGAGGTTGATGAATTTGTCTGAATATTCGTGTGTAATTACTTGACGTCGTTTCATGTTAGATTTGCCTGGTTGTTGATGTTTAGTGCATGCTGCATTCTATACCTGGTTTAGGTGCATGTTCATTGAGTTTATAAAACTCACGATTTGGGCTGATCGCCCTTTCAGACCCTCGACCTTGAGTATGAGTGGACCGCGGAAAGTTTTTGGATACCCATGGAGTCGCAGATTGACAAGATGGAATATTTAGCAAACGATGGCAGTGCTTACGTCTGGCAGGTGACCACTCTCTGGGTGGATGTGGGTGATGTCGTTTGGGAGAAACACCAATATAAGGCATGGAGATTGAGGGTGGGGGAGGACCTGTCTGAGGCCCTTTATGGCTTCGACATTCCACCCGAGGTCCTTCATGCCCAGGATCTTAGTGCTGCCCCTCCTGATGGTGCGTTGGTGGACCCTTTGAGTGGACCAGAGTCTGAGTCCGAGGATAGTTTTTGGGAGGAAGGTCCCCGCGTGTATTATGCTGACGACCCTGACGAGAACCAGACGGAGGTTGATATGGAGATAGACCCACCTGGCCCACTTCCCGAGGAGATCCCACCTGCCTATAGGAGTGATGTAGAGGATGCCTAGAGTTTTAACCTCCTCGCGTGATCCTTTTTGAGGGGAGCTTAGTTTAGTAGATGCTAGTAGTCCTGCTTTTGTAGTCGTTGTGGGTACCTTTTCGTTATCGCATGTTGTACTGTTGTTGTTATTTAAAAGTTGTAGTATGTGACCCTTGGCAGTTTAATGGAAGTCCTTTGCATTTGAAAATTTGTCTCTATGTCTCTTCTACCTCTGTTATTGTATGTATGGGGTTGAGGTCTTCTGCTGTAGCATCCTGTTAGACGTCGTTTGGCCGCGACGTGTCCTGGGCCGTCGCTAAGGTTAGCCAGGCGATGATGAGGTTTTGGTCTCCGACAGGGATGTATGCGTTCGCCAGATTCGGGGCATGACAGAGAGGTTAGCGAAGATTGAAGAATGTTTGAGTAGCCAAGGCTACGAATAGGTGTTTTGACAAAAATCTCGCCGTTTGGAAAAATAGAAATCCTAACTAGCTACAAAGAACACGAATTCGTTCGAAAGTACGATGGGACAAGTTGTCCCCGAGAACACCTAAGGTATTACTTGCACAAGATAGCACATTACTCCGATTATGTCCCTCTTTTAATGAACACATTTCAGAAAAGCTGGTTGGCACCGCTTTGGCCTAGTTTATTGAGCTAGACATGGAGGATACTATAGTTGGGAGGATCTAGCAAAAGAGTTTCTACACCAAATAAATTCAACACAGTTACAAAACACCAACCAGAGAAGACTTATTAAGGACCCTAAAAGGGAAAAATGAGTCAATGTACTCCTTCACCCAGAGATGGCGAGTGATGACCACTAAAGTTAAACCAACAATCCCGAAGGAAGAGCTAGTGGATCTGTTCTTAAAAAGTTATCCTATGAATACTTCAGAAGCTAAAACAATTCTCAAGATGTCAAACCTTTACGCACTCATCAAGGTTGCTGAACACCATGAGTAGGACTTTAAGAGAGAAGCACGTTTCATAGCCATCATTCAAATGACAATACTACCCGACCAGAAAGGAGCGAGATAATTTAGGTGATGTTACCTTTATACCAAACTTACCAAAACAGAGGAAATTTTTAGAATCCACCCCTAGTCAAGGGGCACATCATGGTCGGTCCTGAAGAAGTTTGAAGCCAAGAGAAAGTGCTCACTGGTTTTTACGCCATTACCTCGACTGTTGTCGAAATTATTACTGATACTGCTGGAAGGGCGCCTAGTCGCCAAACGAACCTCCAAGACAGATTCCGCCTAGATTTCCTGAGTTTGATGAGAACCCAATCATGCACCTATCTATGAGTGAGAAAGGGCACAGCATAGATAATTGTCTCATACGCAAGTACAAAGTGCATGTGTTAAGATGGAGGGGTGCTGTAAATTCGATAAGTCAAAACCAAAACATGCATCGGAACCCTCTATTGAAGCATAAAGAGGTGAACGCTATCTAGGATGAAAGAGATCTGGATAAACTGGAGTTCATGGTCGACATGACCAAGCCACAAGAACTGTTGGGATTAGCTGCTGTATACCTGTAAAAGGGAGGCATCAAAGAGAGGAGAAGATTCGATGTTTGGCAAAATTGATCACCTTAGGTGTTCTTGACCAAGTTAATGGCTCCATGACAAGCGGTACCCAGATGATTGATCTGTGTTCTAGCGAGTTCAAACTGGAAACGACGATGGGAACTTGTGGAGGATCCATTTGAATATACACTGAGCAGCGACCATAACACAGAAGAGTTTTAGGACGAGCTGGATGACAAAGAAGTTTATCATAAAAGGGCACATGAGACAATAAGAAGTTTCTACAAGAGGCCCTTAAAAGAGGTGACATAGTGGATTCTCTGGATCAAGATAGTGGGTGTTACAATTACCGAGGCTTTACTCGATCTTGCCAATTTTTCATCAAAACTGAAGAAATCATCCCTGACAGTTGGAGCAGTATGGACGATCCGATTAATGAAAATGAGTGGGTCTGTGCGATCGACGAATAAATCCCGAATCATGATAATGCCATGAGGGAAGAAGATAATCTAGGAACCCATGAGCGACTCATCACCATAGAGAGAAACATGGCCTTCTTGGTCTTGATGGTAGCTGAATTGTCTAAGATAGTGGCCAATGTCTGTATGCCACATGCAGAAGAAAATCATCAAACGCTAAAGCTATGGAGGACTATTGAATGGAAAAATCGCAAGTTAGCTAACTTGAAGGACAGTTTGAAGACCTAGCCATATGATGTCGAAACTAAAAGACCTTATCATCTGAGGAGGAGAATAGACACCCTATCAGGCTGATTAGTTGATATCATTCCTGCAAAAGTTTGGGGGTGCTAGTTGCCTTTAAATCACATCTCATATTATCCAAAATGGTTAGCTATCACGAGGATGATCAGGTCCTTAGCAACAATTTGAACGCAGTCTAATAGGCCCAGCCTTACATTGGTATCTTTCGATCAATCTAGATTGGATTTCAAATTGGGAGGATCTCTCAAATCAGTTTATATGACGATTTAAAGCTAACTTAAAATTTACTATCACCGGAGATGACTTAGCTCTCATTACTATGGGGGAGGGTGAGGATTTTAAGGCGTTCGCGTATAGGTGGAGTTGTAGGTAAGGCAGATCTTAGCTTCTTTGACTGAAAGGGAACTTGTAGAACTTCTCATACAAACTCTTCCCCAAGAATATTTCGAATGCATATATGTGTACAGATTCCAATCTTTCAAACATTTGGTGAGCATTGGGGTAAGACACGAAAGCATCTCCAGAAGAATGAGTTTAGAAACAAGAAAAGTCCTAACTAGCCTAGTACTTCCATGGAAAGTAGTCCAAACTAAAATCGTTGACGTTGGAATGACTTTTCACCCTCGATAGAACTAGCGAAGATGTGCCTAAAGGATTATATGGCAACTATGATTCTAAAGACATCGATGAAGATGAGCTGATTGTAGTGACAGAATCAAAGGCTCCCTTTGTGATTAAATTAAATTAAGTAGACAACTGGGAGGACGCTGAGAGTAGCTCCTTTAGTCATGTGGTGATTGCCCTATTTGATCTTTGAACTAGAGGATATAAACGCATAACATGATGGAAAGATTGAAACAGTTGTGATAAAAGTCCCGCTATCAGAAGATTATGATCCCAAGGCTATCCCTTGGGATTACGACATAGGTGAGATAGACACTGTTATGAGATCTGGGAGATGTTATGGACCTAGAGAAGGTCAACCTAAAAAAGGGAAGCGTCAAGGGAGGACGCGAAGAAATATTGTCCATCATGAAAACAAGCGAGCTCCAGGTGATAGAATAATTGAGAAAAATGTCAGCTCAGATATCACTACTTAATCTCTTCATCAACTTAGAGAAACACAAGGATGCATTGATGAAAGTACTAAATGAGGTGCATGTACCCAAAACTATCAACGAGGTACAGTTGGAAGATTTCGTTGGATCTATTCTTCTAAAAGATCATATATCCTTCTTAGATGAGAATATACCTATAGATGGATGGACCCATAATAAGGCCTTGTACATATCAGTGAGAAGTCACGGTAAACAGATCTCCCATGTATTAATAGATAACGAGTCCGCGTTCAACATATGTTCGTTGGCCACACCGAGGAACTTGGGTATAAATGAGGAGCTCATCCATACTTTTAAGGCGACTATCAAAACCTTTGATGGAATGAGAAAGAGTGTGGTGGAGGAAATCGAGCTGGACATCCATATTGGTCGGGTTGAATTCTCCATCAGGGTTCCAAGTTATGGACCTCCTTAGTGCCTTTGGCTTTCTTCTGGTAGACCATGGATTCACACACCAACACAGTACCTTCAAGCTTATACCAAAAGTTCGATTTATGGTCAACGGAAAAGTAATTACCATACATGGAGAAATGAATTTCACCGCATATCAGAAGAGTGTGATCCCATATGTGGAGCTAGAGCAGAAGGAGGAATCTAGTTCTCACTCTCTCGAGTTAGTGGCAGTAACGCATACGCCTCCTCGGACTAAGATAGAAGTTCCAACACCTTCCAAGTATACTCTGGCACCTGAAAAAATGTTTTCGGCATATGGTTTTATCCTCGGACAGGGTTTAGGTAAATATGGCTAGGGAATTCTCTCCCCGCTTCAGTTGGATACTAACGAGCATCAAACTAGTCTGGGACATATCGGTGAATCTGGTCTGGATGTTATTTTAAAAGCTATCATAGACGCCGATACAGAGGCTAACATATGAGCCGTGGAGGTTAAAGAGGCAGAGCTAACTACTTCTTTGGCTTTAGAGGTTGGAAGGATAAAGCAAATATGATTGAAAGCTCACTAGATCAGTATTCTTCAAATGGCCCAAAATTGCTGGTAAACGAGAAGATTCAAAATGTACCAGAACCTAATGTGTCTAATCCATTTCTAGAAAACACCATCAACATCGTCATTGAGTGGCTTAACGAGGACTCCATCCCGCCTGTGTAAAGAGGCCTTTTTCTTTCCCTTCTCTTTAATGCATTTTTAATTCCAACATTTAGATTCCTGCATGGTGATTTTCTGCATATTGACTCTTGATGTGGCATTTTTTTCTTTAATGAAAAAAATCCCTTGGATCTCCGACCGTTGGTCCAAGTAGTATATGTTGTAATGCAATCCATTTCTCATCTAATAAAAATCCCACAAGTTTTGTTAAGGACATGTGGAATGATAAATCAACCCGATGATGATACTTGACTTCAAATCTTTGAAACTTGAGGACTCATTTGCCACATGATTCCTATTTTCTTAAATGATTTAGGAGAGCGAGGACGTCCGATGAAATGAGGACCAGTTCTCCCTTTCTTTTGATTTCTTAATATAGCTTTCAAAATGCTTTTTCAAGAAAAATTCATCCATCTATATTAGTAGTAGCAGAATACTAACCATGCTTGAACATTTCTAGCATACCATCCCTCATATGCATACATATGTGGCTCAGACTATACTGATGACTTCTCTTATGGAATTTAGGAAGAAGAGGATAATGATACCATGGATATCAGAAGGAATTAGAGCCGATATGAGGAATATAAGCCCTTGACCGTGGGGGCACCATTATGATTAGTCTGGGGAATTCTAAGAATATGAAGGAATTAAAGTTCGGGGAAAGATTATTTTTGTCAGAAGCATCTCGGCTAATCGAACTCCTTAGAGAATACCAGGATGTATTTGCTTTGTCCTACGTAGACATGCCAAGCTTGGATCCAAGCATTGTTGAGCATTCACTCCCAATTGATCTAAGTATTCCCGCTAAGAAACAGAAACTTCGACGGACAAAACCGAATTTATCTAAAATGATAGAAGAAGAAGTGATGAAGCTACTTAAGGTGGGATTTATTTGTCGCAACCCGAAAAAATTTTAATTTTCGATTCGATTGAGTGAACGATGGAAAATTCCCAGGTTAATGGATTATCAGGTTAATTAGATTTGACTAACCTAATACGGACTCTCCCAAGTCCTATCGAATCGCAACTTTGGTTTTTGTTCAAATGATTTTATAATTTGGAGTCGCCACTAATCATTTTTGGTAGGTCAATTAGAAACCTAAGTAAATTAGCGGGAGTACTAAATTACTTCTACGAACCAGAGATTATGAGTTCGGGACTTGGTTACACAAGTTAATTAAAACTAATGCCCTTTCGGTACCTTTAATTTCATGATTATCCTAATTTGGCAACTCAAGCTTGGTTTACTCCTAAGCCTCTAGTGAGGTGTTCTCTTTTTTTGTATTTTCACTTTTTAGATGAAATGCATGGATGGTAATGGATGCATGGATAAGCAAAACACGAGTATGCACATACAGATGCGCGAACGTGTACATATGAATGCAGTCATGAGTATGCGAGCCTAGATATACAAATATGACATGCAAATGTGAATGTGTGTCACATGTGAACGTGCATCACATGTGAGCGTGGACACGCAAATATGGCACACGAACGTGGATATACAAATACAACATGCGAACGCAGACATGCAGATGCGACATACGAAAGCGGACGTGGACTCGGAAACATGTGTGCGTGGACGCGGGAACGCGATATACATGTGTAGGTGGACGTGCGTACGCGATATGCGTGCGTGGACTCGGAAAGCGAACATCTGTACGTGGACCTGCGTACGCGACATGCGTACATGGACGTGAGAACGCAGACATGCATACGTGGACGTGTATACGTGACATGTGTACGCGACATGCGTACGTGGACGTGAGAATGCGGACGTGCGTACGTGGACATGGGAACGTAGACATGCGTACGTGGACGTGCGTACGCGACATGCGTACGTGGACGTGGGAACGTGGGCATGCAGACTTGACACACAAATGAATCATTAAAAATAGGATTGGCCAGTCAAAATAGCTCGTTTACTAATTTTTGAGATTTTTTTCTTTTGAATTTTTTAAATGAATATGCATGAATTATGCTATGTGAAATGCATATGAATGACATTTTTTTTTTTGTATTTTTAAAGCATTAAAAATTCCCTGAAGCCGAAAGAGGGAATGAGCTAACGACTTCTGTGTAGTGTTATGATCTCCAGCAGGTGGCTCGGCCTACTCATTCTAGGGGCTGACGGTATAGAAATTAAACTGCGAGAAATAAAGTACCACCAGTGGATGGCTCGACCTTGGTTTGGCATATCCTTGGGGTTTAATGGTACAGAAATTAAATTACAGGAAATTAAATGACGGTAAGTAAAGACCTCCAATGGATGGCCCAGCCTTGGCTTTGCCCTCCCTTTTGGGGTTTAATGGTGCAGAAATTAAATTATAGGAAATTAAATGACGGTAAGTAAAGACCTCCACTGGAAGGCCCAGCCTTGGCTTGGCCCTCCCTTTTAGGGTTTAATGGTGCAGAAATTAAATTACAAAAATTAAATTGCAATAAATAAAGAACCTCCAATAAAGGGCTCGGCCTTAGCTCGGCCTTAGCTCGGCCTACCCATTTTGGGGTTTGATGGTACAGAAATTAAATTGCAATAAATAAAGAAACTCCAACATAGGGCTCGGCCTTGGCTCAGCTACCCATTTTGTAGTTTAATGGTGCAGAAATTAAATTACAGGAACCCACCGGCTTGGTGGCCCAGTGGTTGGGTGATTACACGGCTGCAGGTCGAAAGTTCGAGTCTCGACTCGAGCGAATAGGCTCACGTGGAAAGCACGATCCTGAGTGCCAGGTGTCTTACCCGGAGCTCCGTGGTGGTGGGGTCCTACGGTGCCTCCCCGGGGATTAGTCGGTCGCCGTCGGTTTGAGCGTAAGCTCGCCAGCACGGCTGGACACCCCGGTTATCAAAAAAAAAAAAATTGAATTACAAGAAATAAATTGCAATAAATAAAAAAAACCTCAACAAAGGGCTCGGCCTTGGCTCGGCCTACCCATTTTGGGCTTGATGGTGCAGAAATTAAATTGCAGGAAATTAAATGTAGTAAATAAAGACCTCCAACGGGTGGGCTCTGCCCCTTCCCATTCTGTAGTTTGAAAATGCAAAAATTAAATTGCAGAAATTAAATGCAATAAATAAAAGACCTCCAACAGGTGGACTCTGCCCTGTACCATTCTGGGGTTTGAATCTTTTAAAATAAAATAACAAATTGATTCAACGATTCAAGCTAAAATCCTCCCGCAGATCAATTGAGAAGTTGGTAGGTACTTAGGAGCTCGTCTGGGCCGATTTTTGCACCTCCATGAGATTTGCCATTGAAATGGAGCCGTCCTTCGCCTGACACAAAATATGAGGAAATAAAAAGGTGAGTGTAGAAAACCTGTGCTAATTTGCGTCTAAAACCAGAAAAAATAAAAAGAGCACTTATCTCCAGTTTATTGCCGGTTCGAATTCATCAAGTCGTGAAGATCGTGAAGTACTTCGTGTTGTATTGTAAGCCATTTTCATTATTGTTTCTCTTGACATAAAGAGGTATTCCGGCAGAAGCAGTCATATTTGGCGAGGCAAGGTTCGAAGAAGCGAGGTACTTAACTGTATTAAACCCTTGGGGATCTCTCCAGAGAGAGAGTTGTTCGACAGATCCGAATGAAACAAGTTCTCCATCTTCTCCATCCAAAAAGGACGCTTCATCCAAATAATTCCACGACAAATCAAGCACTTGTAACTTCGGGCGACTCATAGCCACACAGGGACCTGACCTCTGAGAGCACAATTTCCAAAGGGTAAAACCATCAGACTATTGAAACCGGTCACATTTCCAGGAATTTCCTCCCCACGGAAGTTCCTTGTGAGGATATCGTGCTCAGATTTTTGCAAGGGATGTCTCCACGGAAACTATTCTTAGCAAAGCTTAAAATTTTCAGCTCACGGCAAGTGGACAAGGAATCTGGAAGAGAGCCAAATAAATAATTGGACGCTAGGTCAACTGTATAGAGACCGGTAACCTGGTGAAGTTTAGATCAATTTGGCCAGTAAGAGAATTGTTCCGGAGGTCAAGAACTCAAAGGTTTGGACAAAGGGACAGGCTAGAGGGAAGTGACCCGAATAACAATTAAGTCTTTTAAGGCCAGAAAGGTTACTTAAGCTTGCACTCAATGAGCCAGCGAAGTTGTTCCTAGAAATGGAGAGTTGCTCCAGAGACGACGTACTATACAAAGATTCAGATAATGCTCCCCAAGCTGGTCTTTGAGATAATTGCATGAGAGATCAAGCCATTTCAGCTCACTCAAACAGTCCAAGGATTGAGAAATTAAACCTTTGAGGCTTCAGTCCGACAGAATCAACTTAGTAACTCTGTGAATCCTTCAATGCCGAATGATCATTTGGATCCCAAGCTTGTGTTTGGGGCCTTCAGACATAGAAATGAACACAAAGTGAAGGCCAGGAAGACCCATTTCTGGAAAATCCCTGCCAAGAATACAGCGCTTGCAAGCGAAGCAACAAGCCAGCAACAACGATCAAATGGCGCTGGCCTCCATTCCCTAGCTCCCAAGATCAGTTTGAGTGGTAAAAAAAAAAAAGAATTGCCTCGGCCACCAGGGACCGCCCGCAGAGATCTTGAGATTTTCTCCCGCACAGCTACCGTACCCCCCCCCCCCCCCCCCCCCCCCCCCCCCCCCCCCTCGAGAAGCCAGAGTTTCCTCCTCTCATACGAAGAACCTCACTGTCCTTCCCCAGCTGAAAGTCTAAGATGTCCCCCTTGTCCTTGGCTCTCTCGATGCCCATCCCTAGTCAACAAAGTTCCCCCTTTTTATCAGGGACTCTATCCGCTACCCCTTGGCTTCCGCGGAGCTCTTTTTCACCAGCTCTTGTCTGCCATCTTAGACCCTCTTTCTTCTTTCTCACATTCATGGTCGTGTGTTAATGTTGATGAGGTCCCCCTGTCCATCTTCTGCCATCCTCTCTCCAACTTTTTTCGCTTGACAAGTGTGCAATCGCTGCAACTGGTGTTGTCTACAGACACCCTTGGAGGGTTGATCCTTGTGCTGAGGTTCTCATACTCAGGATCGAAGTATGGCCAGCAGACTTTAGCCATTATAAAGAAAAAATTCACACACTGAAGGCAGTCTCCATCTCTTTAACCACAATCGCCTTTCCTCTCTGTATTTTGAAGATATGCTCCATCATGATAGCATGATCTAATAATTGGCACAATGAGACACAGTAATTTTGACTATTGGAAGTTTGTTCAGCAACATCATCGCATCACAATAAACGACAGGTTCCTCATAGTTTCTCAGCAAGTTGTCATTGCAAGTTGGACATACAGCCACCATTGCTTTCCTTATCACTTTTGTGTTTTCCTGCAAGAAAAAGGAGGAGCTTTATCTCTTCACATCTCTGTAGATAATCGTTACTGCTCACCCAACGCTAGAAACCGCTCACCCAGTTCCAGTATTATCAAAGCACAAACCAAAACCATCCACTAGTCGTGTTCTTCCTTTTTTTAAATAATGGCAATTCTCGCACCTCAGCTTTCGATGTTTCTTTTTGGGTTTCTCGATTTCTTTCAGCTTTCTACGTTGGATTATCACTTCCCCCACAACTCTCTCTCTCTCTCTCTCTCTCTCTCTCTCTCTCTCCTCTCTCTTTCTCTCTCTCTGCGTGCATAATAATATGGAAGGACCATGAGAGACTAGATTGAAAACATTTCACCACATTTTTGCTTTTCAATTTGTGAACTCTATAGACAAAAATGAAATTTGAGGTACTAGAGGGACAATGTTCACGACTCCAAAAATGCAAAAAATAAAAATTACGGAGCTAAAATGAATTTTTCTACAATTTTTTTCAATTAATCTAAAAATGAGATTAACAAAGTAATTCTCGATTCTAGATTAATAATAATTTTTTAGATTTTTCTTTGGCCAAAATGAAAATAAATAAAAATAAAAATACTGACTATTTTTTCATATTTTTGTGGCCTTAAATGCCAGGTTCTATTTTCAATATTTTCCAATTCTAAAAAACATTAAAAAAATACAAAAAAATATGAAAAATTATGTTTTGGTCAAAAATTGGTTCCCTTAAGCTTGGCAAAGGTTCCCAAAGTTTATTTTTAATTTTATGAATTTTTATGGATTTGTCTACTAATTTTTCGAAAATAAAATGCCAAAAATATACTGAAAATATGAAAAATACATTTTCTGGTCCAAAATTGGTTTCCTAGCTTGGGCAGGTCCCCAAGTTAATTTTTCGATTTTATGAATTTTTATAGGTTTTTTTGTTAATTTTAAGATAGAAAAAGATGATTAAAATCAGGTGTCAACATTATTGAAGTGATCACTTTTCCCTGAATGGGTTGTCAACATCATTCCTGGTAATGAAGAATGAATGGAAAGGTTAGAGTTTGAGTGGGTTACGCGATTTGAATAAGGCAACGTTCAAAAGATGACTTTCTCTCCCACACACATCGAGTCTGGCTAAACAACACTGCTGATTTTGAGATGTTTGATTTATAGATGGATTATCTAGTTATAACGAAATCTTCTCGAAATAAAAATATTAGGCTAAGACCTCCTTCATAATGTCGTGGGTTACCTTCTATCATAGGCTATGCTTTGCGGCCTGGAAAAATGCAGAAGCAACATACCAATGAGACATGTGGCTTTATTCATGACATGATGCACAATGAGGATAGAAGTCCTATGTCAACGACATGATTGCAAAAATCTAAACCTAAAGATAATCACATCCAAATACTGAGAAAGTTATTTGAACTGCTCTGAAAGTACAGATTGAAGCTATAACATCCCGCTCAAATGCCATATTCAGTGCGCGATCTGGAAAACTTCTCGAAGTCATGGTGAGCAACCGAGGAGTTGAAATCAACCCTTCTAAGGTCAAGGTGATATTAGATGTCGAAAGACGCCCACAACCATCAAAGAGGTAAGGAGTTTGCTGGGAGGTCTTGAATTACATCACCATGTTCATCTCCAGCTCTCCTGACATAACAAAGCTATTTTTAAACTATAAAGAAAGGAGCCAAGGGGAATCTGGGATTCAAATCGTTATCAATGTAGGAGAGAAGATTAAAGGACCTCATATCCCCACCATACTAGTCCCTCCCCTGTCCTAGTTCTACACTAAACTCTTATCTATCAGTTAATCAAGAATCGTTAGGCAGCTTATTAGATCAAACCAAAACTAAGAGGATAGGAAAGAGCGGGCAAAAAAAAAATTTATAATTGATGTAAAAAAGTCTACTACATCAGAGATGAATTATCCCATAGTTTAGAAAAACGGCATCGCATTGGTACGGATGCAGCGTGCTACATAGGTTAAGGCCAAACATCATCCATACATATTTAGAGAATCACAAAAAATGACCCAATAAAAACCTTTAGGAAACCCAGCCTTTAATGGAAACAATTGTTAATGACAGGGTCCTCCTGCGAAATTGGACTCTTAGGAGTTCAATTCAGAAGTACCGGTTAAGGGACGAGCATATTGGATATGTTGGCAGAAAATGCAAGGATTCAATATCCCAAGCAATGAAAGTAGAGAGGACCACATTTCAATTGTCGAGGACCACATTTCAAACTTGTCCGAGGCACACACACACGAACAATTGAATTTTGACGGAGCCGTAAACCTCAACGGATACGGAAGTGGGGCAATGTTAATTCCCGGAGTGACAACATTAATGTGGCCACAAAGTTGATACTCATATGCATAATAAATTCGATATGATGCATTATATCATAGGGCTACAGCTAGCCCCTCAACTATCCAAAAGTAAGAAGTTACAACCTATTATGGAGTTTCAGCTAAATCTTGCAAAAACTCAAGGTGAATGGAAAGACTAAAGATTTTCCAATTCATCTCTATCAAAAGTTCTAGAGAATTATGATCAGGAATTGAAGAGATCAATTTCAAAATACCTGCCAAAGAACTTAGAATTACTTTTCTAATGCCTTGGCTACTTTATCATTCATGTACATGACGAAAGCTAGACACAAACATTGAGATGTGATTTATCAGACAACCAGTTTATCATGGATTGAAGAAGAGTTCCCCCAATGATCAACTTGGTTATCATGACATGAAGATACCCGCTGAAAGGTAAAAACTCCAAAGGAGCCAAATGGGATATAAAAAAAATATAGCCAAGATGGCTACAAGATTCTTTCTTAGCGAGTCAGGACTATATAAGAGTCATCGATTAACTTCATACTTGAGGTGCAATTTAAACGCCAAAGAAGTGAAGTGGAATCTGGCTCATGAGGGAAATTAACGAGGAAAATGCGACCGCCCATTGAAAAAATCGGGACAATCTCCCACCCAAAAAGGATTATGAGACTCGATATATGGATGAATATAGAGTCAGATTACAACTAGAAGGAGATCCGACCATCATTGTCAGGTGCTTATGGAACCAAGATCAATATTCCCAAAAACTCATCAAAGTCCGGGGCCTAGACCTCTATGTAGGGAATTGTTATGATCAGGCCGATCAACCTAAAGCTGTCAAAGGATATGTTTTTATCTGGTGGCAATCAATTTACTTCACTAAGGGATTGATGCCATTCTAAGCAAGTTACAGCCAAAAGTGTCGCAAAGTTATCAAAGAGATAATCCCAACG